>OY756209.1:71957202-72197202 GCA_963576795.1 Metopia argyrocephala | reverse complement strand
CTCTGCTGGATATTTCGCTCCAGAAGGTTAGTCTGTTATCCAAACTAACACCCAGGTAGCGAACGGCGTGCTTCGTCTGGACTGTAACTTCTCCTACCTGCATGCTTCTAATGAGCGGGATGCGCTTCTTAGTAAGAAGCACTATCTCGGTCTTAGTCAGTGCCAACTCCAACCCGTGGTCACTCAGCCAGAGAGTAACTCGACGCATAACCTGGTTGAGTCGCAGTTGGGCCGCATCAACATCTTTGGCAATAATAACTGCCGCGATGTCATCCGCGTAACCAACCAGGAATGTCCCTTCGGGCATCTCCATACGTAGAATCCCGTCATATGTATAGTTCCATATGTCGGGTCCCAGTATGGATCCCTGGGCCGCCCCTGCCGATAAGACTTTCGTCTCTCGGCCATCCTCCGTGTCATAGAGTATGGATCGATCTTTCAGGTAATCTCCCATGATACGCAGGAGGTACCCTGGGAGCCTGAAATCTCTCTCCATCGCGTATAACGCGTCCTGCCAGCGGACAGAGTTAAAGGCGTTTTTCACATCCAGTGTGACCAGCAAACATACGGGACGTGAAAAGTGGTTTCCACGTTCCGTGCTCCTACCTGCATTAACTACCTCCTGGATAGCCGCCACAGTCGACCTGCCCCTTCGAAAGCCGTACTGTCTTTCGGAGAGGTCGCCTGCCGCTACTACTGCAGCCTGCAGACGTGGGCGAAGAAGCTTCTCCAGGAGTTTCCCCGCGTTATCAAGCAGGCATAGTGGTCTGTAGGACCCAGGAGCGCCGACTGGTCCCTTGCCCTTGTCAATAAGCACAAGTTTAGCCATCTTCCAGCGGGAGGGAAACACCCCGGCCTTTAGACAGGCGTTGTACATATTGAGCATAAGCTCTGGATGACTCCGTGACACGGCTTTCAGCACCTCTGCTGGTAGACCATCAGGACCTGGTGCCTTCCCGCTGCGCAAACAACGAGAGGCACACTCCAGTTCCTCCAAGGTGAAAGGCGGTATTTCCGTTTCTTCCATGATCGATGTTCTATCGACCACTGGATGATCCGGAAAAAGGGCTTCCACTATGGGCCGAATAGTATCCGCATTCAGAGAAGCGTTTGGCTTAAACGCCCTCAATTTGCGGAGCACTATTTTATAGCCCAACCCCCATGGATCCCTATTTAGGTCCTCCGTTAAGTCCTTCCAGCATCGGCGCTTACTTCTTTGGATGGCGCGGCGAAGATCTTTTTTCGCCGCCTTATACTCTTCGGCTTTACGGGCTGCGTCATCTGCGTTTCCATTAGCGCGTTGAGCCAGCCGTCTACGACGGAGACAAACACGCCTCAGACCCGCAATTTCGGTCGTCCACCAGTAAGCAGGACTTCTCCCTTCGTTCGGACCCCTCCTCGGTACAGCGCTTTGACAGGCCTGATGTATAAGACTCATGGTTGAGTCCACAAGTACATCAGCCCTCTCCACAGGCGGAAGATCATTACGGATTCCCTCTGTGGTCATACGTCCCCGTTCTAGGGCTAGAGACATAAGCTTCAACGTCCATCCTAGCGGCATTCCACCTAGCTGGTCCATGATGTTGGATGGACCGAGCTGGCGCAATATCACGCACACGGAAAGTGATATACTGGTGATCGCTGGCCGTAAAGTCCTCGAACACCTGCCATTCCTGCACGAGTGCCGCTAGGTTTTCAGTTGCCAGAGTGAGATCGATAATGGTCCCCCTTTGGCCAGATCTTCGAAAGGTGGGCACGGAGCCGTTATTTAATACAACCAACCCCGTCCTGGACATAAAGTCCAAAATTCGCCCACCTCTCGAATCGGTTCTAATCTCGCCCCACTCTACTGCTTTTGCATTGAAGTCTCCAGCCACTACCAGATGACCTCCCATGCTCCGTAAGACATCCTCCAAGTCGTCTAACTTGGTTTGGAAGTCCAAAATACTCTCGTTTGGGGTAAGATAGCAGCTAAAGTAAGTCACCAAACCGCTTCTCACCCAAACGAAACCATCTCCAGAGCCATGGGCCGAAACACAGAAGCGTCTCGGGTCCGGGATCCATATCGCCGCTGTACCGAGGTTGTCCCTAAACCACGTAGGCGCACATCCGTCTCGGTACTGCTCACTGATCAAAATAAGATCAGCTTGTTTCTCGAGACGGATCTGCCCCATCAGGTCGTGAGCAGTTCTGCTGCGGTGCATGTTGGCCTGTAGGATGACCCTCATATTGTCCGCTTAGCATCATCTAATGCCTTGCGGAATACTCCGCAAGCGCCCGAACCTGCAATATGTTTGCGGCCACTTTCCCCTATGCCGGAGCATAGGTAGCATGTCGGCTGGGACTTGCAGTCCTTTGCCTTGTGCCCTTCTACCCCGCACAGGAAACACATATTGCCTCGGTCAGGTCCGCTGCAGTTTCCACTAAGGTGACCGTACCCCAGGCACCTAAAGCACCTGGAGACGTCCACTCTGCCGCGCATCCTGCAGTTGACCCAACCGATTTTCACTGTCCTCCTTTGGAGGAGAACCTTGGCAGCTTTCGCCTCCATCTTGGCAATAGCCATGTGTTGCCCCCTCATGTTGGGCTTGGTCAGAAACACCTCCAGAACACCCTTGTAGTCTACAAGAATATCTTGGAGAGCCACTTCCACTTCCTCCACAGAGGTGCACTCGTCGAGATCTCTGATCTCTACCTTACTCATAGGGACCAGTTCTCTGACTACACTCGTCTCGCCCGCTGCCTTCTCTAACGCCTGTTTAAAGGCGTTTCTTCCTTCAGTGGAGGACTTCTTCAGCTCCACAAGAAGCTCTCCCGCCTTGGTCTTCCGTATTGACCTAACAGCCACTCCACAGGCTTCCGGTTTGACCTGCGATCGGACGGCACTAAGCACTTCCGCGTATGTCTTACCAGCTGCCGGTTTTAGAACAATCGCTTCTGGCTTCTCGCCACCACGCTTCCTCTTCTGCATATTGCCCCTCTTACCACTCGGTCCATCCTCATTAGATGGAGCAGTATCCTGAGGAGCACCTTTTCCCTGAGCGCGGTTGCGCTTTTTCCCGGCGGGGGTTTGGGCCACCTTTGAAGAGGCAGCATTTTGAGATGCTGCTCTTGTCGCGGGTGCACCGTTTTCAGTCTCCGGTTTGGAGACGACCTCGCTGGCTTTCGCCTTTTTTGCGCTCTTCTGCGCCTCTACCAATGGTGGACTACCTGCCCTCCTCTTCCCACCTTCCTTGGTGAGACATCTAGGAGCCGCTACATAATCCGGACGTTGCGGTTTCGAATAGCTCATGGTGAGCCACTCCAATTTATCAACATTCTCCTCCAGTTTTGGAAGAGAGTCCTTAATGGACCTGCTGACGTTTGGCTGCTTTTTAACAGCTGCCCCCATCTCCTTAATAATGGACCTCATTCCTGACAGTCCCTCCTTCAGCTGGGCTAAGGCTTCCGCAAACCACCTTTCGGTGTTTCCGAAAGACCCAACTCCACCACTACGGCCTTCCAAGGTAGGCTCCATCATCAAAGGGGTGCCACTTAAAGTGGGCACCGACCCTGACCTCTCCATCCGGAGGTAATAAGTTTCAGTGCTATCCACTTTCCACTTATTACAATGCGCAAAACTAATATAAAAGAAACAAAAATTCGTAATAGGTACCTATTACAAATATTTAAATTTCCTCTATCAAAAATACACCTATTACTAATCACACTAATTATTATGCGGTCGCAAGAAAACACGTCTGTACTCGTTAAGAGATCACCAGAGAATCCATATTATATTATATTATATTATATTATATTATATTATATTATATTATATTATATTATATTATATTATATTATATTATATTATATTATATTATATTATATTATATTATATTATATTATATTATATTATATTATATTATATTATATTATATTATATTATATTATATTATATTATATTATATTATATTATATTATATTATATTATATTATATTATATTATATTATATTATATTATATTATATTATATTATATTATATTATATTATATTATATTATATTATATTATATTATATTATATTATATTATATTATATTATATTATATTATATTATATTATATTATATTATATTATATTATATTATATTATATTATATTATATTATATTATATTATATTATATTATATTATATTATATTATATTATATTATATTATATTATATTATATTATATTATATTATATTATATTATATTATATTATATTATATTATATTATATTATATTATATTATATTATATTATATTATATTATATTATATTATATTATATTATATTATATTATATTATATTATATTATATTATATTATATTATATTATATTATATTATATTATATTATATTATATTATATTATATTATATTATATTATATTATATTATATTATATTATATTATATTATATTATATTATATTATATTATATTATATTATATTATATTATATTATATTATATTATATTATATTATATTATATTATATTATATTATATTATATTATATTATATTATATTATATTATATTATATTATATTATATTATATTATATTATATTATATTATATTATATTATATTATATTATATTATATTATATTATATTATATTATATTATATTATATTATATTATATTATATTATATTATATTATATTATATTATATTATATTATATTATATTATATTATATTATATTATATTATATTATATTATATTATATTATATTATATTATATTATATTATATTATATTATATTATATTATATTATATTATATTATATTATATTATATTATATTATATTATATTATATTATATTATATTATATTATATTATATTATATTATATTATATTATATTATATTATATTATATTATATTATATTATATTATATTATATTATATTATATTATATTATATTATATTATATTATATTATATTATATTATATTATATTATATTATATTATATTATATTATATTATATTATATTATATTATATTATATTATATTATATTATATTATATTATATTATATTATATTATATTATATTATATTATATTATATTATATTATATTATATTATATTATATTATATTATATTATATTATATTATATTATATTATATTATATTATATTATATTATATTATATTATATTATATTATATTATATTATATTATATTATATTATATTATATTATATTATATTATATTATATTATATTATATTATATTATATTATATTATATTATATTATATTATATTATATTATATTATATTATATTATATTATATTATATTATATTATATTATATTATATTATATTATATTATATTATATTATATTATATTATATTATATTATATTATATTATATTATATTATATTATATTATATTATATTATATTATATTATATTATATTATATTATATTATATTATATTATATTATATTATATTATATTATATTATATTATATTATATTATATTATATTATATTATATTATATTATATTATATTATATTATATTATATTATATTATATTATATTATATTATATTATATTATATTATATTATATTATATTATATTATATTATATTATATTATATTATATTATATTATATTATATTATATTATATTATATTATATTATATTATATTATATTATATTATATTATATTATATTATATTATATTATATTATATTATATTATATTATATTATATTATATTATATTATATTATATTATATTATATTATATTATATTATATTATATTATATTATATTATATTATATTATATTATATTATATTATATTATATTATATTATATTATATTATATTATATTATATTATATTATATTATATTATATTATATTATATTATATTATATTATATTATATTATATTATATTATATTATATTATATTTGCGTTACCAGAGCAACATCACCCAATTGGAAGTTGACCTCGAGTGGGATGTGGGCTTTGGTCATCAGAATGATCTCCGTTTTATGTCTGGCCAGCTCCAGACCATGGTCTTCAAGCCATATTTAAGTCCTTATCATGACTTGGTTCAACTTCCTACGAGCATCATCCGTGTCGCGCGCTGAGATGACCGCTACTAATTCATCCGCATAACCAATAAGCTATGTCTCCTCTGGCATTTCTATGCCCAATATCTCGTTGTAGGTCAAGTTCCATAGAGTAGGTCCACGGATAGATCCTTGGGCCGCGCCGGAAGAGATTTCCATAGTTCTTTGGCCCTCAGGTGTATCATAATAGAGCCTCCGATCCTTCAGGTAACTTCGAAGCATCTTCAGCATGTAAGTTGGGGTGTGAAATTTCTCCTGCAATGCTCTCAAAATATTCTTCCACCGAAGGCTATTAAAAGCGTTTCGCACATCGAGTGTAGCTAGAAGAATCAAACGTTTTGGATAGTAACGTCTTCGTTGTACTCGTTCCACACATTCCACTACATCTCCTATAACTCCCAATGTTGATTTTCCAGGTCTAAATCCGTATTGTCTTCCTGATAAACCTCCAACTATGTCGACTGACTCTGCTAATCTGCGTTGCAGTAGTTTCTCCAGTAGCTTTCCAGCACTGTCCAACATGCAAAGCGGGCGGTATGCCGACGGTTGAGTTGAGTTACCATTACCCTTGCTAATTAGTGTCAGCTTTTGTATCTTCCACTGTTTAGGAAAGATACCTTGAGCAATACAAGCATTGTACACTTCCAGTAGCGCATTCGGTCGCTTCTCAGCCAGGAGTTTTATCACTTCCGCCGGTATTCCATCTGGACCAGGGGCTCTATTAGGTTCTATTAGTTATAAACTAAATGCGAATCACATTTAGTATATAAAAACCAAACAAAAGTATTTACAAAGCAATACATTTCTGTTTTTTAAAAAATTGAAATTCTATTTTTCCTGTTCACCACAGTCAGCCAACAATTAGTTGGCACAAAAACCTTTAGCGAATATTGGAAAAACGAAAATATTTTTCTTTAAAAACAAAAAATATTTTTCGCCATATAGGGAAATACATTTAATATACATAATATATGAAATGTATTGCTTTGGTTTTTATATACTAAATGTGATTCGCATTTAGTTTATAACAATTTGAATATAAGTATTTGTATTTTTGCTTACCACCTTTAGGAAAAAGTCTCCTGACGAGTCTCTTAAGCAGAGACGAAATGGCCATAGAGACATGCTTATTCCCAAAGCAATACATTTCATATATTATGTATAAAAAAAAACAAAAATAATATAAATAGATGTAATGTTCATAATGCATTTACCGCAGGTCTTTTAGTAAAATAATATATCCTAACTTTCCGTTACATTTTTCGTTTTTTATGCTTAAATATTGCAGTCGCCGTGGTCTAGTGGTTAGTGTGTTGGCTTACTAAGACATGGGACCTGGGTTCGACTCCAGGCTCTGACATCTTGAAAAAAAGAAATATGAAAAAATATTACTTTCGGCGACTACCTCTTAGCAGTCTTCTGGCAAAAGCTCTGAGAGTAACTGATTGCCATGAACAAGCTTCTCAAGTTTGTCGTTCGGAGCCGACTTTAAATTGTAGGTCCGCAACATGGATACTGCGAAAAGCCAGGCCTTAACCACTAAGCAGGGTTGTAATGGCCATATATCTATTTAATAATGAAGTTTTAGTGTTAAAACAAAATTCTATATATGTGTAATTTCTTTTTCATATGTGTAATTTCGGTCTGGCTTGTGTGTAATTTTTAAAGCCGTTGGTGGTAACATTGGTAATAATATAACGTGAGTAGGAGATTGAGAGAAAATGAATATTGTATATACAGTAATCCCTCGAACTGCGCGGTTTCGGAATTGCGCGTTTTTATTTTTACCACCAAAATTTCTCATTGCGAGGCAAAAGTTTCGCAGCAGCGCGGTTTTTTCCTTTTTTTTCCTACATAGTTCGTGCAAAATATGTACATAAATATATCAGTAATGTGATTGCGTGTGTTGCAGAAAAAAACCAAGTTTAACTTACGCACCCCTGTTGTACACTACGACGTCGCAGTAACCAAAATTTTGTCTTCTACTATAAGAGATACTATTAAGCAATCACTATTAACAAGTTTTTTTACGAAACCATTGGAGGAAAATAGAACAAATTTCTTAGAAGATGAAAATTAACTTATTTAAAGATTTTTTTTAATTACATATTTACATTTTATTTATGCACATACTATATACAATAAACTGATTTCAAGATTTTTTTGTTTAATTTTTATGAACTGATTTATAATTTTTATTTTATTTTGTTTATGTTAATGTTTAACTTTATGTTAATATTGAATAAAGTCTTCTTTTTAGTTATCTACTTGGTTTCAATTTAAAATTTTCATGATAATTTTAGTATTTGGAACGTATCCCCCTAATTTCATATAAAATAAGGTTCACAGTGCGCGATTTCGGATTGCGCGCCTTTTTTTCAGAACGTATCTACCGCGCAGTTCGAGGGATTACTGTACTATACATGTTATCTTGAATGTATAGTTTTGCTTTTCTTCATATTGTCAATCTGCTTTAGAATGACAATGACAATATTCTCTTGAAAATTTTCAAATTGTACAAGAGCTTGTCTCCTAAGACACTAAACCACAAAACTTTTGTTTTTAATGAAGAAATTGAACTAAATTTTGTTATACGTTATATTGCATAATAGTGTCGTCTGACTTTCAAATGGCCTTGCGCAGCCCTCTAGTAGGCATATAGGATTTGAGCACTTGGAACAAAAAAAGCAAGTAAGTCGGCGTTTTTTTCTTCTCCCAATGAACAAAGCTGGCAATTAGGTCTCTTTTGTAGAGTATCAGCACCACATGAGCAAGGAACTACTACTGGAATCTAAAATGAAACGTGGAAAATGAGATGAAATGAAGGGCAAATGTTATATCAATGAAACTTCCATTTAGCGGTCTTCCAAAATACGATTCCATGGCCAAACGAGTGCTGAACTGTTTTCTGATGTGAACATTATTCACTTACATACATACATACATAACTGGCCTTTACAACCCTGTGTCAGGATTACGGCCTAGCTTCTCGCAGCACTCATGTTGTGTGTGTCAATTTTTATCCATGAGTACCGGGACCTACAGTTTAATGTCGACTCCGAACGACAGACTTGAGAAGCTTTTTCATGGCAATTAGTTACTCTTAGAGCTTTTGCCAGAAGACTGCTGAGAGGTAGTCGCCGAGAGAAATATTTTTTCATATTTCTTTTTTTGAAGATGTCAGAGCCTGGAGTCGAACCCAGGGCCTATGTCTTAGTAAGCCAATACACTAACCACTAGACCACGGCGACTACATATTCACTTGGTTTTCAATATTTGGTAGAACCAATGTATCAGATAACGTAGTGAGAAAATTTCTTCTAGCATTATTTTTATCGAGTCCATCAACTTCTTTGCAGATACAAAATGCAGCCAGTGCCATGATGTCTAGCATGCTGCAGAAGAACGCAAAAGCAGACTTCAGATTTTCCATTTATGAATACTCAAAAACTAACATTTATGAATATTATCAAAATGCGATTTTTGAACATTTTTATTTTTATATAAATTATACAAACTTTCGGCTTGAGGTTCTTATATATAAATTAAAAAGTTTAACACCTTTTCTTTTGTGTTTTTTTATTTAATTTATTTTTCCAATATTTCGATCAACCTCGTTGATCATCCTCAGGGAATAAATTATCACTACAATACAATTTAAAACATATAACATAAATTTAATAAAAATCACAAACAGAAAAATATCACAACTTTCATAACAAATATCTTACATAACTATTATCCGTGGTGTCGTCAATCTGTTTATATTATTTGTCACTCACTGTCATGTTTCTCCTTTTTCAGTTCTGTGCTTATTTATTATGTGTCGATATATATGTGCACAATTATCAGTTTTAAAGTTTATTCGTTTATTTGTTGGTATATTTATTATATGGAGCATCTCTTTGAAATATCTCTTTCTATAATTATTCTCTCTATCCAATATCATCACTTTATTAAACTCAGGTTTGTGTCCAGTTATGCTACAGTGGGCTGCAAGTGCTGTTTTTTGATTTAAATTTTTATCATTGTTTTTTAAGTCCGATTTATGTGATGATATTCTGGTCTTTAATTTTGTTTTTGTTGTACCAACATAAACTTTTTGGCATTTATCATTGTCGTCACCATTGCACGTTATTTTATAAACCAAATTTGCTTCATCCATTTTGTCTAATTTTGTTTTCATGTTTGTAAATAATTTTTTAGTTGTATTTTCTGATTTCATTGCCAGAATATATTTCTCTTTATTATATATATCAGAATGTTTAATTCTTTCGGACAGGCCTGGTACATAATTAATGGCTGAATATATCTTTGTAGGTTCATCCACAGGTTTGTTGTCACTACGATTTTTGTCATTTTTCTTAGTTTGTTCTAACAAGTTCTTAATTAACCGCTTTGGGAAGTCATTTTTCATAAGTATGTCATATATTTTTCGTTTGTTTTCATTATGGAATTCAATGCTACTGGTATTTAAGACTTTGTTTATAAAATTGTTTGCTGTGTTGATTATCATATTTTTAGGATGTTTTGAGTAAAAATTTATTAGTCTGCCTGATGCCATTGATTTTTGATACCAGTCTATTTTTAAAGTATTACCATCTCTGATGACGAGGGCATCTAAATAGGCTAATTTATTCTCAGACTCTTTTTCCATAGTAAATTGTATTTGTCTATTAAATGCGTTAAGTATATCCAATGTCTCTTGTATTTTGTCAGTTTTTACAATCCCAAAGAGGTCGTCAACATATTTTATAAATACTCTTGGATTTATATCCATTTTATTTACCGTATTTTTTAAAAGCTCCTCCATTATTAAATCAGCTATTATTGGCGACGCTGGTGAACCCATTGGCAATCCTTTGTTTTGTTTGTAGCAATGTCCATTGAATTTAAAATAGTTACAGTCCTTGATACAAAAATTTATTATTTCTATAAATAGTTCTTTTGGTATCTTCGTGTGTTGCTCCAGTATATCCCATTTATTTTCTATAGTCTTAATTGCCAAATTCATAGGTATGCTAGGAAATAATGAAATAACATCGAAGGAAACTAAACTTTCGTCATCATCTATTGTTGTATACTCTATTCTGGACTTAAATTCTATCGTATCTTTCACATTATATATTGAGTCCTTTGTCAAGTTTTTTAATATATCCACTACATATCTGCATAATTCGTAGGATGGTGAATGAATAGATGAGCAAATTGGTCTTAGTGGCACATCTTCTTTATGTATTTTCGGTAAGCCATATATTCTCGGAGCATTTGCAATTCTATTTGTCAGTTTATTTTTCATTTGTAAATCTATTATGTTTAATTTATATAATTTATCGACTAAGCTATTGTTCTTCGTCTGTAGTGTGTATGTTGGGTCTCTTTTCATTCGTCTATACGTACAGATGTCTCCAATAATTTTCTTCATTTTCGTATCGTAGTCTTTTCTGTCCATTGCAACCGTTTTATTGCCTTTATCTGAATTTAATATAATTAAGTCTGGGTTATCCGATAAAAATTTCCTCGATTGTTTTAGAGTATTTAAAATAAAAATTTCTCTTTGATCTAATTTCCTTCTCTTTTCATAATCTTCTAATAGCGCAACGAATTTTGTTCTAGCGATTTCCTGCTTTTCTGTTTCCTCAATCGTTTGTATGCAATATTCTCCATCTGTAATACATTTAAAAATTGGAAGATCATTTTTCCCGTACGGTAATCCAAATTTTGATCCAAGAGACAATAGTATTGTAGTGATAATTTATTCCCTGAGGATGATCAACGAGGTTGATCGAAATATTGGAAAAATAAATTAAATAAAAAAACACAAAAGAAAAGGTGTTAAACTTTTTAATTTATATATAAGAACCTCAAGCCGAAAGTTTGTATAATTTATATAGATAAAGAAAAGGTTCACAACATATAGAATTTACATATAAAACGGGAGGCACACCGAAGAAAAACCAACATGACAATTTACAAGAATTTAAGACAACAATATGGTGGAGAAACAACCAACATAATTAGAGAATATATAAAACACAACAGAAAAATGACCAATTTAAAATCATCAACAACCTTTCTCATCAGATGTAGGCACAGTGGGATAATACCTAAATTTATTAGTCAAGCTACTAAAAACGTCTACAATATTTTCTTAAAAAATGAGGGCATAAGTTTTGACTTAGAAAAGACTTTAAAACGACATATTTATAATTTCAATACAATTATTATGAAACTACTAATAAAACAAAAACATAGGCAAATATCTAAAACGCAGAAAACTTTGGAAAATTTGGAGAGAAGATCATATAATTTATTAAGTGAACATGATATAAATCCAATTATGGAAAATGAAAACCTAATTTTAGAAAACAAAAAGAAACAAAACTTTGAGAGACTAAATAAAAAATACGATAAATTGAAAGAGCAGCATATGAGAGATATGAAAATAAACTTCAATGAAGATTGGTTCATCAACAGTACAAAGTATGAAATACCAACGAATGTAAAGTGGCTATTGTCTCTTGGATCAAAATTTGGATTACCGTACGGGAAAAATGATCTTCCAATTTTTAAATGTATTACAGATGGAGAATATTGCATACAAACGATTGAGGAAACAGAAAAGCAGGAAATCGCTAGAACAAAATTCGTTGCGCTATTAGAAGATTATGAAAAGAGAAGGAAATTAGATCAAAGAAAAATTTTTATTTTAAATACTCTAAAACAATCGAGGAAATTTTTATCGGATAACCCAGACTTAATTATATTAAATTCAGATAAAGGCAATAAAACGGTTGCAATGGACAGAAAAGACTACGATACGAAAATGAAGAAAATTATTGGAGACATCTGTACGTATAGACGAATGAAAAGAGACCCAACATACACACTACAGATGAAGAACAATAGCTTAGTCGATAAATTATATAAATTAAACATAATAGATTTACAAATGAAAAATAAACTGACAAATAGAATTGCAAATGCTCCGAGAATATATGGCTTACCGAAAATACATAAAGAAGATGTGCCACTAAGACCAATTTGCTCATCTATTCATTCGCCATCCTACGAATTATGCAGGTATGTAGTGGATATATTAAAAAACTTGACAAAGGACTCAATATATAATGTGAAAGATACGATAGAATTTAAGTCCAGAATAGAGTATACAACAATAGATGATGACGAAAGTTTAGTTTCCTTCGATGTTATTTCATTATTTCCTAGCATACCTGTGAATTTGGCAATTAAGACTATAGAAAATAAATGGGATATACTGGAGCAACACACGAAGATACCAAAAGAACTATTTATAGAAATAATAAATTTTTGTATCAAGGACTGTAACTATTTTAAATTCAATGGACATTGCTACAAACAAAACAAAGGATTGCCAATGGGTTCACCAGCGTCGCCAATAATAGCTGATTTAATAATGGAGGAGCTTTTAAAAAATACGGTAAATAAAATGGATATAAATCCAAGAGTATTTATAAAATATGTTGACGACCTCTTTGGGATTGTAAAAACTGACAAAATACAAGAGACATTGGATATACTTAACGCATTTAATAGACAAATACAATTTACTATGGAAAAAGAGTCTGAGAATAAATTAGCCTATTTAGATGCCCTCGTCATCAGAGATGGTAATACTTTAAAAATAGACTGGTATCAAAAATCAATGGCATCAGGCAGACTAATAAATTTTTACTCAAAACATCCTAAAAATATGATAATCAACACAGCAAACAATTTTATAAACAAAGTCTTAAATACCAGTAGCATTGAATTCCATAATGAAAACAAACGAAAAATATATGACATACTTATGAAAAATGACTTCACAAAGCGGTTAATTAAGAACTTGTTAGAACAAACTAACAGGCTGTTTCTAGAACACGAATGGTTTTTGACATTCGTCTTTTTATATGGGAAACACTAACAAATTTGAGTGTTTTTGTTGTTGTTTCACATATAAAAAGACGAATGTCAAACACCATTCGTGTTCTAGAAACAGGCTGTAAGAAAAATGACAAAAATCGTAGTGACAACAAACCTGTGGATGAACCTACAAAGATATATTCAGCCATTAATTATGTACCAGGCCTGTCCGAAAGAATTAAACATTCTGATATATATAATAAAGAGAAATATATTCTGGCAATGAAATCAGAAAATACAACTAAAAAATTATTTACAAACATGAAAACAAAATTAGACAAAATGGATGAAGCAAATTTGGTTTATAAAATAACGTGCAATGGTGAGGACAATGATAAATGCCAAAAAGTTTATGTTGGTACAACAAAAACAAAATTAAAGACCAGAATATCATCACATAAATCGGACTTAAAAAACAATGATAAAAATTTAAATCAAAAAACAGCACTTGCAGCCCACTGTAGCATAACTGGACACAAACCTGAGTTTAATAAAGTGATGATATTGGATAGAGAGAATAATTATAGAAAGAGATATTTCAAAGAGATGCTCCATATAATAAATATACCAACAAATAAACGAATAAACTTTAAAACTGATAATTGTGCACATATATATCGACACATAATAAATAAGCACAGAACTGAAAAAGGAGAAACATGACAGTGAGTGACAAATAATATAAACAGATTGACGACACCACGGATAATAGTTATGTAAGATATTTGTTATGAAAGTTGTGATATTTTTCTGTTTGTGATTTTTATTAAATTTATGTTATATGTTTTAAATTGTATTGTAGTGATAATTTATTCCCTGAGGATGATCAACGAGGTTGGTCGAAATATTGGAAAAATAAATTAAATAAAACAACACAAAAGAAAAGGTGTTAAACTTTTTAATTTATATATAAGAACCTCAAGCCGAAAGTTTGTATAATTTATATAGATAAAGAAAAGGTTCACAACATATAGAATTTACATTTTTATTTTTCTTCACGCACATGAACGAGCAGCACAAATTTATTTTCTTAAAATCACACGCGAACGTGTGCATAAATTTTTTTTCCTAAGCGTACATACATGAAGAATGAGTGAAGAAATTTTTTTATTTTCTTCATGCACATAAACGAGAAGCACAATTTTTTTTTTCACACGCGAACGTCTGCATTCATATTTTTCTAAGCAAAATTGTTTCATGGCGTTGTTGTTGTAATGCATTCATAAATTTTTTGAATTTTTTACGACTACCTGTCGCCAACACACAACACAATAGTTACATAAAAAAAATCCCAAATAGAAGAGTTTTGTTGTTGTAAATATTTACCTGAATTTAATTTAAAAAAAGTTTTAATTGATACATTTTTTTACAAACTGTATGTATATGACGAATAGTCATATATTCTCTTTTGAATGATATGACAGAATTGGCAGAGATAGTTTTTGCCGTTCCAGCCACTCAGGTTTTTGTGCATTATCTTCAATATTAACCATGCTTAAGTCAAAACTCTCAAAAAATCTCTTTCTAATTTGCTTATAGTAAAGCTGAATTATGAGCTATTAAATTAATCGCACCTTAGTATTGAAGATAATATAATAAATAATAATTAATAATAAATGAATTTTCTTCTTCCAATTTGCAAAACAGACACACATATGTTTTTTCTTGTTCTTTGTCAAACTGTATATACATGCATACGTACAATTGTAAATTTGAATTTGTCACTTGAAAAGCAAAGCGAGTACACAAATTAATTTTACTTGTGTTTTTTAATTAAAAAAAAAAATAAATTTTTTTATTATTTTTTTATGGAGCGAACTCCCACTTTATTGTTTTAGTAAAAAATCAGAACTAAACTAAAATACGTAAAATACAGTTCTTATATTATTCTACCAGCCAAGCATACCACATTATCACCTGATGTTATTCCTGGAATTCATATTCGCTGATCAATTCTATTTTATGGGAAAGAAAATAATTCAGACTTTTAGTCGTTAGCATTTTTCCGTTGAAATATAAATATTTTTTGCGTTAACTTTTTATGGGAAAGGAAATAATCAACTTTTTTGTCGTCAGCATTTTACCATTGCAATGTGAATATTTTTGGCGTTAACTCCTCCCCTCTTAAGAACAATTACCCACAATTGTTTTATTTCAGAAATACAGGATGTTGTTGATTCAAAACTGGGTATAGGCTTGTTGTCTTTATATTGGCTGTTATTCAAGGTAACCGCTGAGGCAGGTAAGTAAGGGTCACTCATAGTTATTCTGGTCACATTTGCTCCTCGTGAAATTTTATACAAATGAAGAGTCGAGAGGGCAATAGCAACAATCACCAACATGAAAAACATAGATGATATTCCATTTATAACCGTTCTCAATTTGATCATGCCAATCTCTTATGTATTGTTGAGATGTAATTCATTCAGGGTTTCGATCGTCAATAGATTTTCTAAGTTCTTTTCCAATGGTGTAGGTTGTAATACCGCAGGGATAGTTTTCATTTGCGGAGCTTCATAGTTGCGATATATTTTACCCTTTGCTATAATTGTAGTATTTATAAATTTTATCAGGAACGTGCCGCACAAATGATGCTCAACGTTGTCAATCAGCACTGTTTCATTGAATCCATTAAGCAGGATCAGTCCAGGAAATAAGTTTTCAATTAATGAGATATGTTGATTGTTGACGTAGTTGCAGGATGATGATAGGCTTCTGACAATGTTATCATGTTATGGTATCGTTACTTAAATCTATTATCTCTTTATTATTAAAAATTTTTATTGTAGTATATTTAAAACAATTACTTCTTATGCCATAAATTTCATTAGAATTTCTTATTATTGCATTAAATGATAAGCTTACAATCTTTTTATTTTTTTACAGGATGCAATAAAACATTTTCATAAATTCTTTCATTTGTTAGTGGAATTTTTATGATATACAAAATCATTGAATTATTATACATTACATTCACCTTGGCGTATTCCACCGCCTCTTCCGTTGATGCAAATGGCGTCTTTTCTTCTTTTAGTTTTTCTAGTGCTAATTTTATTTCTAATTTATTCAAAATTATAGAATTAATTACTCCTGTTTTCGCCCATTGAATGGCGTAATTAATATTTGTCAATTGCGCCTTTATGAGCCTTATTCTGTTTTGCAAAATTACAGTTACTTCATTACTTAAATACTTGTCCTGGCCTATGGCATTCAACATTTCATTTATTAACTTTGTCATGTTATTTAATCTATCATTTACAACTTGATTAATTACTACTTGTTTATTATTATTATTGTTTAACTCATTCACATTTCAAAGTCATAGTGGTCTGGAGTGGCAGCGATGTACTTCCATGCCGTACCTATTATATTGAATGATCTTTTTGCTCTTACATTACTATTTTTTCATTATTATTTTTATTAAAATTTTCATTATTAACATTTTTATTTTCTTATTCTCCTTTATATGGATACTTGTTTTTTTTATTCCTAGTTCTCTAATTTTCAATTTCCTCTTTTTCTCTTATACGTTCGGATTGTTTTTTATTTTTAAATTGTTTTTCTTTTCTTATTTATTTTCATTATTTAAGTTATATTAGGGTGGCTGCCCACTATGTGAGTTTTTTATAAGCCTATCCCTTTATGAAAGTGAAGCGGCTGACACTTAAGTGTCGTCCTTTTCAAAGCTGTCATACTGTCTCAAATCTATGGGATGGATTATTTTAAAAGTACTATCATGAATTTTACTTTGACCATTATTCATCATTATCAGATGAAAAGACGTGTAGTCTATTATCTGAAATTCCGTCCTACAAATTGCTACTATTGATCTGAAAAAAAAAAACAAAAAACACAGAAATTTTATGTTTTAATAAGGCTCTTATGGACAGTTCTTTCAGATCGTGTTTTGACCGTAGAGTTACTCTTCCTAGCCACTATTTCCCTCTTGTATCTTGGAGTCTCTTTTAATCCTAACATATATAATGTCTCCTTCTGAATACTCTTTCAAAGGTACCTTTCTTTTGTTGTGATAACTAAGATCGACCGTCTGTTTCTCCTGTATTCTCTGCATTGTTTCCCTTCGAAATTGTTAGAGCTGCTCCGGATCGGTGCTAACTCTCCTGCCAAACAATACTTCTACAGGTTTTCTTTTAGTTGTCGAATGGACTGATAAATTGTACTCTTTAACTGATTTCTCCAGCAACTCCTCAAAGCTGCCATGAGCTCTTTCAGTCTTTAGACATCGCATAATCTCTTGAAGCGTCGAGTGGAAACGTTCCACCTGACCATTTGAACAACTTGTATACGGTGGTGTTCGATAGATTTTAATACCAAATTCATTTTCTACCATATGATTTGTAGAGACTGAGTTAAACGATTTTTCATTGTCAAAAATCACGTTCTCAGGAATAAGAAAAAACAGTATATCCCTCAAAGGTTGCCTAATGTCTTTTGCGGCCCTGGATTTTATTACCTTAGCCACCGCAAATTTAGAGAACTTATCTATTGCTGTTAAGACACAATGATTGTCTGTGATAAGAATGTCAAGGTGGACGATCTGTCCTGGTTATTGTGGAATTGGCGTTGCTTGAATCTCTGGTCTAGCGGGGTGACGATCATATTTATTCTCCTTACAAACAGCACAGTTCTTTACTATTCTATTAATTTTGCTGTTCATAGATGGGAAATAATATCTGTCGATAATCTGTATCTTATTTTCACGCGCACTTCTATGTGCTCGATTATGTGTACGCAGGATTATATTCTCTTGCTCTTGTTCATCAGTGACATCAACCACCTGCAGTTGTGTAAATCTTATTTTATAATTAATGAAGTGAAACTGATATATCTCTTGAATTTGACCCATAATGCGGTCGTAAGTTTTAATACAATTAATGACAGAAGGGTTTAAATAGCGCTTCAAGATTCGTACTAGTGTGTCTGACTCATAGCCCTGTTCTGTAATCAGGTGCCTATGGTAAGTTGGAAAAACTATTTTAAATTCATATGACCGTGTTTGGCCCTGATTCAAAAAAATTTGGTTTTTGAATACGTTAATAGGGACCTCCACAGAGCATATCAAACCATCTCATCGCTGTGTTCGGTAGAAGTCAGTGTGTTTATCTGTGCCTGTGGGATTCTTGACAACGCATCAGCAACAACATTCGCTTTCCCTGGCTTATAATGCAATTCATAATTGTACTGTTCTAGAATTGCTTTCCACCGCTTCATTTTGCTATTATTATTTTTATTGCTTAAAGCGTATGGGAGCGGTTGGTGATCAGTGTAAATATTCACCTTAGCAGTGTCATACAAAAAATTTCTTAAAGAATTCAATGCCCATATAATTGCCAGCATTTCTTTTTCATTGGCGGCGTAAGCCTCCTCAGTCTTACTTAGGTTTCGCGAAATAAACATTATTGGTCTATCATTCTGTGAGAGCACAGCGCCAATAGCAAAGTTTGATGCGTCACTTGTCAAATCAAAATGTTTACCATAATCTGGGTATGCCAATATTATATCATCGGATACGAGAGTCGATTTTATTTTTCCGAATGCAGCAATGGCCTCGGCATTCAAATTTATTTTCAATCTTGCAGATTGATTCTTGGACACACGTCCCTCCTCCCTTCTTAAAAGGGATGTCAGTGGTTTTGTCAATTTCGCATAATCTTTAACAAATCGGCGATAATACCCTGACAGACCTAAAAATTATCTTAATTCCTTCAATGTTTTAGGAGGTGGAATCCTTCAAATTGCCTCTGTCTTGGCAGGATTAGCTTTCACTCCGTCAGGTGAAATTATAAATCCAAGAAATTCGACAGATTTTTTGAAGAAATGGCATTTATCCAATTGGACTTTCATATTAGCTTCTTCAAGAGTTTTAAAAAGCTTCTCTAAGTGGCATATATGTTCCGTTTCGGAAGGACTAAACACATAATATCATCAATATAGACAAAACAGAATACACCTATGTAGTTACGTAGTATATCATCCAAAGCCCTTTGAAAAATTGATAGGGTATTCTTTAAGCCAAATGCCAATCTGGTAAATTCATATTTTCCATTATTAATTGAGAAGGCAGTTTTTTCCATATCAGTTTTCTTTAGAGGAATTTGATGAAAGCCGCTCTTTAAATCCAATACCGAAAAAAATTTATTATTTCCCAACTGCGCTAGGACCTCTGTAATATCCGGAATCGGATATCGGTCGGCTATAGTAATCGCGTTAAGCTTTCTATAGTCAGTTACTACCCTATACTGCTTATTACCAGCAGAATCTGGTTTTTTTGGTACTATCCATACAGGAGAGTTGTATGGCGACCTGGATGGTCTAATGATACCATCTCGAAGCATTTCATTGATTTGTTTTTCCACTTCTGCTTTCAATGCCATGGGATATCGTGTGTAAACAGGTGCCTCCGTACTGGTGCGAATTTCCCAACTACTTTAGTAGTATATGTTAATTTTTTGTTCGGTTCAGTAAAAAGCTGAGGTGTCTTTGCTACCAAGTCTTCAATCATATTTCTCTGTTGCTCCGTCATATGATCATCTCGCAAAGAAATTGCGTGAACGGAACGGGATTTTCTTTCGAAGATTGTAATTTTCATGCCATTTTCAATGGTCATAAAGTTCTCCCTCGTACAAATGACTGCTCCCAGTTGTTTAAAGAGTCTCAATACCCAAAATTCCGTGAAAGGATTTTAAAGTGGGAAGAATATAAAACTTGTATCTAGACCCGCGTAAGTTGAAAAGATCAATGAATGTATGCTCGCTAACCTTCACATCTCCCGCAACTGATCTAGCAAAAAAGCACTCTTTATTTGGAAAGGTTTTGCTCGGTAAGTTTGATTGAATATAATTTTTGATCGAGCCGGTATCTACTAGAATATTTAAAATCTGGCCACTCTTCGTTTTGAATTTTACATATGGTAACGAAGAGTCCGTTAGTCTAAAAAATTCAGATCACTAAAATCTGTTGGTTGTTCTTCTTGTGGAACGACATCTTCCGGAACATTCTGAAAATAATCTCCAGTGCCCTCAAATTCAGTGGTTTCTGGCGGATATTCACCATCAGAAGACTTTTCCACTGCGTAATTCACGTCCACATGATAGTTTCGCTGTATTTTGTTCCTTGGATCCTGGAAGGATGGAGGAATCGGCCTTTTGCCATACAGATCATTGGGTTTAGGCCTATTCATGTAATTCACTCGATTAGAGCGCATACTAACATCGATATCCATTGGTTCTGGCCTTTCTTGTGGCTTGGGCATAGATGGTCGTGGGGGTGCAAATTGCATCCGCTTAAAAATGTTACCCGCCGGATTGAAAAGACTGCGGTTTTGGTTTGCAGGAAAACCACTGCGTTGGTAAACATTTACATCTGGTCTAGGTATATGAGCCAATTGGGGATAGAAATTTTGTTGTTTTGGATTTCGCCTTGGTAACGGTGGTGGAGGATTTGACATTCTATGGGTCACATTCTGAGTACCGTGTGCATAATTCGTACGAAAATTTTGATTTTCTAGCTTCAGACACAAGTGGAGAGCTTGTGGCATATCCACCGGCTCTTTCATGCCCAAAAGGCGAGGTAGGTCACCGCGGAGTCCCCTAATAAAAGTATCAAGGGCTTTATCTCGATAACTTTGTGTGAACAATTCTAAAGGCTCACTGTCCAAATCCATGCAGCTAATTTTATTAAGTATTAATGACAAGTGCGCATAAACCTGTTGATAAAATTCCTGTACAGTTTTATTTCCTTGTACCAACGATGTCATTCGGTACTTCAAAGTGCGTATATCGCGTTTGTCTGCATAATGCAGCATGAGGCATTTCGATATGGCTTTCCAATTTAATGGAGTGTTGTAGGTCTCCAAAGCAATGTCCGCATTTCCCACTATTTTATTTCTTATTAAACTTAAGATTCCATAATATTATGGGGTACCAGCTATTGGCTCGTAGATCTGAAGAATTCGATCCACGCTTTTCTTCCAGGAGCTGAACTCTCCTGGGTTGCCTGAGAACTCTCGCAAGCACCGTATGTAACGTGGCGTTACAAAAGTATAATAAATATAAACATATAAAATAAACAGGTACACCAACCACATACACTGCTGCTATCGAGTAAATGTAATAAACAACAACAACTCTAGTTATTACAAGCATAAACAGCAGTATGACCATCAAACCTACGGACACCGCACAAAGAGGAATTGGAAAATTAATAATAATACCATGTATTATTAACAATATGTATATTTCATGTAATGGGATTGTAATGACATGATGGAGCATATAATTCTCATTGTGGTAAAGTATATTTTTGTATAAGTAAACAGAGTTTGATGGATGAAATCGAGAGTGGGTACACGACGGCCAATAGCCCGATACTTACTCCCCGACGTAGTCGACACGTGTCGTAGATTTATTATTGTAGTTGTATGATCGTAGTATCATGATAGTAGTTTTATGGCTGTAGTTTTGATAATAGTTATTATTTATCTAGCTGAATGCAAAAGCCTCCGAATTCCTTTTGCATTAATTTATTAAGTATTTTGCCGAGTATAAAAGCCCCCGAATTCCTTTTATACTCGTACTAACCGTAGTTGATGACAAGAGCTCCCGAATTCCTCTTGTCGTATTTTTGATTATAAATCGTGTAGATTTGTTGAGTGTACGAGCTCCCGAATTCCTCTTACACTCGTATTAGACTTAGATAAAGTATTTTGCCGAGTATAAAAGCCCCCGAATTCCTTTTATACTCGTTGTAGCTGATGACAAGAGCTCCCGAATTCCTCTTGTCGTATTTGTAATTATAAATCGTGTAGATTTGTTGAGTGTACGAGCTCCCGAATTCCTCTTACACTCGTATTAGACGTAGATAAAGTATTTTGCCGAGTATAAAAGCCCCCGAATTCCTTTTATATTCGTACTAACCGTAGCTAATGACAAGAGCTCCCGAATTCCTCTTGTCGTATTTGTAATTATAAATCGTGTAGATTTGTTGAGTGTACGAGCTCCCGAATTCCTCTTACACTCGTATTAGACGTAGATAAAGTATTTTGCCGAGTATAAAAGCCCCCGAATTCCTTTTATACTCGTACTAACCGTAGCCGACGACAAGAGCTCCCGAATACCCCTTGCCGTCGTGGTATCTTATATTCCCAAAACTTGGATTAACAATTATTATAAATCCGACCTCTGTTTTCTCATATTTTCTCGTTATCTAGACCATAGGCGATTGTGCGCACATCCCGAGGCCAACATCGTAGTCATAGTGATAGAACGAGACAATAGTATTCCTGAAAGCAGAGACAACATAACTGATAACACCATCCTGCAGGTCGTGAACCTGTTTTATAGAATAAGTAGTACATAAGTTAGCTTAAGGTTTCGTTAATAAAGCTTTGTTCATATTATATTACACGAAAGGAGTTTTGTGTTTTATTTAAAGGAAGCAGACCTTTAAGTTCGAACCTGGACAGACTGAGTCATACCCCAGCTGGAAACATAAACTGCATTACACGTACCACATCCGGAATCTTGTCTAACTCCGAAATATTGGCAGCACACGATGGATCTATTGTTTGATCCACGTAACTTGCAAAATTTTGATTCAAGTTCGCATTAGCCTGAATCAACCCCTTAAATTGGGTTTCCAAAACTTGCTTTACTATTTCTGAAATAGTAGCGGTCAATTGTTTTAAAGGTACGTTTGGTACCGGTTGTCCGGTAATCCGTTGAGCCTGCTCGTTAGTTGCTTGCGTCAGCAAACGAGGAGGTTGGACAAGGTTGTTAGGATTCGACATTGTGATAAATTGGGAATCGTTTGTAATCTGCTTTTCGAAAATACTCAAGGAAAAAAATTGTCTTTCAATTACTTATTCCCACTGGGTCTCGCGAGCGAAAAAACAAAAATTTTTTAATTTTTTTTTTATGGAGCGAACTCCCACTTTATTGTTTTAGTAAAAAATCAGAACTAAACTAAAATACGTAAAATACAGTTCTTATATTATTCTACCAGCCAAACATACCACATTATCACCTGATGTTATTCCTGGAATTCATATTCGCTGATCAATTCTATTTTATGGGAAAGGAAATAATTCAGACTTTTAGTCGTTAGCATTTTTCCGTTGAAATATAAATATTTTTTGCGTTAACTTTTTATGGGAAAGGAAATAATCAACTTTTTTGTCGTCAGCATTTTACCATTGCAATGTGAATATTTTTGGCGTTAACTTACATGAGCAAGTGAGTGTGTGAAAAAAAATATTCACGCTCATAAAAGAGTATTCGTCAAAATTTTAATTTTTCATACATGAATACAAAAAAAAAAAAAAAAAAACAAAACAATATTCACACATGAAAAAGAGCAAAGCAAAATATTTTCTGTTTTTTCACACATGTGTGAGGAGAAAAAAAATAAAAACTGAATGCACACGTCCACTCATAAGTAAAAAATGAGGGAACGATTTGGTACTCTGCGCAAAAGTCCATTATCTTGTTGAGCGTTTTGTAGAAAATTGTGTGTGCATTTGGTCCATACAATCGACGCCAGCTTTATTTTCATTATAAAACCAGAATTGCTTAGGGTTTCATTGCTCCCCCTTCACAATGTTTCGTGTAGTGGATGGTCGAAAGTAGGTTCACACATTTATTTTTTTTTTGCTTATAGCTAAATTTCGTGAAATCCAAATAAAGATGCCATAACAGGGCGACAAGATCCTTTCTCATTTCGTTAGGAATACATATTTTATTGGATCGAATGGTACCAACAAACGCAAGACCAAGTCTGGCCAGACACTTTTAGTGGTGAAAAAGTTATCAGCTACAATTGTACGACCAATTTGCTTTGCTTTGGCTTTGCGAGTTGTAGCAAAGAATATAAATCATATAGAATGCGCATCTCAACACTTATCCAAATATTTTGTCAAAATTTTTTCTGACGCGGGAAGGAAGGGAAAAAGGCAAAACAAAAGAAAAGAGCGTAACAAAACAAGAGAAACTAATGTCACAGTGTATGCACTGTGCTAATGTGTGTTTTATTTCTTTTGCATTGTTGTTTAGTTTTTTTCGTTCAGCCATAGTACATACAGTGAGGTTCTCCAACAACTATAACAAGAACATCACACAGCAAGATAGCCACAACAAAATTTTTGCACACACAACATCACAGTGTATAAGACGATAGCCACAACAAAATTTTTACTTCCTGTTTTTTTTTTTGCTTAAGTACAGAAACGGTTTCATGCTAACAACAATATTCACATACAATACAATTTATGTGTTTGTGTGTGAGCTGTTTTCGTTTTTTAAATTTTAAAACTTAGAGAATAATATTGTTGGTTCAAATATTTTTGTGTATTAAAGAATACAGTGCTCCGATACGACTATATAAGCTAGTGTAGGGCAAAGCATATTTAATTTGTAGTTGCGCGAAGGAAAATACATTAATCTACATTGAATATATAGCGCCCTATTTAATATCGTAATAAAAGTGTAGTTAGAAATATATTTTATTATTATTATTTATTTAAGCTCAACAATTAATTTTATATTTATTTGAAATAAAAGGTTAACTAAACCAAAAAATGTAATTCCAAAAATATAAAAGAAAAACAAGTATATATTCATTAATGACAAATTTTCGAATGATAAATTGATGATCTTTCAATTATAAGAAAATTCTATTTTTATTTTTAATTTATATATGTATGTATGTATTATATATGTATATGTACATGTATGTATATACATTTTTAAAAGAAAAGACACTTCAATTTTTGTATGTTAAAAATAAATAATAAATAAATAATAATCAAGATTAAAATTATTTCTTACTTCTTTATAAAAAGGCTAATAAAGTTACTTTTTTTAAAGATTATATATTGGATAAAATATCTAATTTTCTTTTTTTGGAACTTCCTTTTTCCGTAGTTCAAGATCAATGTTTTTGAAGGAGTACCAATAATAGAAAATCCAATACCTCTATTCTGTGTTGAGAACAAGTGTCGGCAAACCACTCTGGGGTCATTCGTTTACATGACTCAATAATAAAAGATTTTATACCAATTTTGTGCGGTTCAGATTTAAAGACATTATGAAGTATTGAAATGTGTTTTTTGCTTGCATCCATTTTGCTATCATTCTAAGTATCTGCTAAAAAACCGTTTTTTGAATTAAGCGATCAAAAAGTTTTTTGACTTTATAATTTTCCACACTCAATTAAACCTTTGCGGAAGGGGTGGCTAAAATGTGACATAAAAACCCCGGATGGGACGGCAAGCTTTCAGGTAATTATGGAATTGTAAGAAAAGGAAGCAAATGCAAAAACAAAAATGTGCCCAAAACCAACACGGCAACATATTTTTCCTAACACTTTTGAAAAATGCGTGTAATATTTGTCACACAAATTTTCAGCAGGCCTGTTTCTGCTGCTATTAAAACAACGTCTGAAACCACAAAATTTAAGACTTGTTCCGCAGAATTGGCTTTATCAACAGCTCAGTTTATGGAAAAAATGGCCAAATTTTTGATTGTCTTAATAGTGGCTCCCTTTATCGAGATAATTGCTACAGATCTGCAATTCAGATTAACAATGAAGTATATAAATATATTCAGTTCTTTTTAGAATATTTAAAAAAGGTGGAGTTTGTAGATCAAAACAAGCGTATTTTCTTTTCAAATAAAATGAAACTCACTCTAAATTCAATTCTTATGTTAACAAATGAAATTTTAAGGCAGGCCTGTTCAAAAGTAAAAATGTAGTTGTGTTGGTCAGAAAATGATAATTACACAGCTGTACGTGTAAGTAGCAGTATCTGCAGTTGTATGAATTTTTTTAAGTAAAATTTATATATAAAATTTCATCTAAAAATTTAATTACTTTAAGAACAATTTATAAATACTAATCTGCTATAAAGAAATAAAAAGTACTTTTAATTTTTTAGCAAAAAAAAAATTTTAAGTTTCGTTTTTTTCATTAAATTTATTAAAAATTTTATAAAAATAATGAAAATGTCGCTGAAAAACTTTAAAACTATATTTTTAAGTGTTCTATGATAAATAATATATTGCATTTACAAATTCATTTATAATAGAAAATATTTGTGTGCATTGCTATTAATTTTGTTTCCACTGCAAACAATAAATCAGCGTACACCCACCACGCATGTTAACTCGTCGCTGTCTCAGTGACGACTAAAAGCAAGAGCGTAAGAATACATGTGAGTTTAGCTAAGGAACAATTGTGTATGAAATTTTTATTTTTGAACAGGCCTGTTTTAAGGGAAGGTGGTGATTTACATATATTTTTTAATGACAAAGTCCCTCAGTCAAGACAAATTAGAAAACAATTTTTCTGTATTACGGCAAAAAGGTGGCAACAATAACAACCGTTCCGTAGCCGAATTGAATAACATTTTGGCAAAATTAATGGTAACTAAAATAATTCAGTCAAGTTCGTCCAGCAATTGTCTGCATTTACAAGACGAGATAACGCAAGTTGATGCCAACTTTGAAGCAGATTTATATAATGAACATAAAGAACCAAGTTACAATAAAATTGATGACGTTGATTTCGACAGTAATATGCAGATTATTTTTTTTCTAACAGCCCCAAGCGAGATTTTCATATATTATTAAAATTATCAATCGCTAACAGATTTTGGAAATTTAGCTGCCCCATCAGATAAACTATCGGATGCAAGCGAAAAACACATTTTAATGTTTCATAATGTCTTTAAATCTGAAATGCAAAAAATTGGTATAAAATCTTTTATTATTGAGTCATGTAAACGAATGACCTCAGAGTGGTTTGCCGACACTTGTTCTCAACACAGAATAGAGGTATTGGATTTTCTATTATTGGTACTCCTTCGAAAACTTTGAATTTAGATATTTAGATATTTTATTCAATAAATAATCTTTAAAAAGAGTAGCTTTATTAGCCTTTTTATTGAGATGAAAATCCTCAAAATATACATACTTTTTGATGCTTTGAAGTATAAAATAAGAAATAATTTTAATCTTGATTATTATTTATTTATTATTTATTTTTAACATAAAAAAAATTAAAGTGTCTTTTCTTTTAGAAATGTATATGGGCAATTTCAAAAATTTTCGACATATTGATATTTTTTATTCGAAATTTTTTTTTGGATGACACGAATGACGCTTTGGTCACGTGAAGGGTGATATTTTAGCATACCAAAACAGTTCGCGTTAATCATTTATTGCAAACGGCGCGAAAGTTATGTAGGTTTTAAGTTAAAATCTCTTTAAAAAAAATTTAAAGTTGAATTTATTGGTTTATTTTAATAAATGTTGTATGAATGTATGAAACTCATTCCAAATTCATCAGTGCAGTCAAAATTCATCAATGCACTGATAAAATACACAAAAAATATCACATATAATTAAATTTCCTTAACATTAAAAAACGCGCATTTTTGCAAAAATGTGAATGTTTCACCGATTGTTATAACATGTGTTTATATAACGCATAACTAATTTACAGAAAAACAATGTTTTGACTTGCAAATTTAAAAAATAAAAAAAATTATATTAGAATTATTTTTGAGGTTAGGATTTTTTTTTTGATCTGTAAAATTTAAAATCATGAAAATTTTTTAATGCCTATTCGGTTTTATTATCAAGCTTAAAAAAACCTTTCATTTGCTGTTAATCGCGGCGGAATCTATACATAACTGCAGATGTCACAAAGCAAAATGTGTTTGAAGAAAAATGCCGCTGTACCCGCTAAATATGGACCGAATTCAACCGTATTTATATATGATCTTTAGTTCACCGCCGCACTTCATTTCCAATACTTTACATTGATTTTAAACCACGGATTAATTAAAAAAAACGCGAAACAAAATCATGAAATTTCGCAAAATTTTTATTTTCTTTATAAAATTTTTGCGTTTTAAAATATTTTAACGCCTTCTTGACGTTGAGGTGCCATTTACTAAGAAGTTTAGATCACGCAATACATAAACCAGTTCTAAATAAGATTGCAAATGTCAGACGCGAAAAACTGTCATTTTTGACAAATTTACGCCAATTCTATAAAAGTTTGAGGTCATCGTTCTCAGCAACTAGCAGCCTGACATCGACGTGATATGGCGCAAATTTTAGCAAATTATACCATCTTTTAAATACTGTTGACGAAATGCAATTTTCTTGAACGGCGCAAAAACGCTATAGAAAAAACTACGAAAATTCAAAAATCGGAAAATTTTGGTTTCAAAAATGAACCGCTGTACAACTTTTTCCCAAATAACTTTTATAGTGTAAATATCTACTAAGTCTAGTGACTTTATTTTATATCAGTGGGCATCGGAAGTTTGAAACTAAAAGTAGAAAAGTGATGAAATATGAAAAAACTCTTGTAAATTTCAAGCCTTTTTTTGAGTTTTTCGATATTTGAGTGCCCATAACTTTTAGAGATAAAGAACTGATGGTCTGAAATTTTGAATTTCTCAGTTTTCTAGTGTGGCCTACCATTCCCTTTTGACCGTTTTGGTCAATTCGAAAAACTGGAGAAATAATAAGCATCTGAACTCAGTTTCAACAAATGTTGAAAATTTTTGAAATTGCCCATATATATGTACGTACATTTATATAATTCATACATACATATACAGTGGCCGACAAAAGTCTACATACGACCTATATTTTTGCGATTTTAGGAGTCCAAGATACTAAAATGAAAAAGTAATGATGCAGTTTTGTTTCAAATACATTTTTATTAAAGCAGACCAAAATTTACGTTTTTTCAATAAACGTAGGAAAAATTACTCAAGAAAAACATTTAAAATGCATTGACAAAAGTGTACATACGATCAGCATACCCAGGCGTTTGTTGCTATTAAATAACGAGATAGCGCCGTTATTTATTACAAAATTTTTTTTGTTAAGTTTATAGATTGTTTTAAACAGCTTTAAGTTGTAATTTAGTCTTCATCGGTGTATATTTAAGTAAAATAATGTCTTCTCGTAAAGAAATTTCAATTGATATCCGAAATTTATTGGTTAAGTACAAATCTGAAGAGAAATCCTTTGGAGAAATAGCAAAACTATTAAATTTAAGTAAATCTACAGTTCAGACAATATTTAAGAATTATAAAAATAGTGGAACTGTTGAAAATAAGCGTCGTAGTGGACGCCCAAAAGCACTTACTCGCAGAGATGTAAGCTTTATTTTAAAAGAAATGGACTAAAACCCTAAAATTAATACAACAAAATTGGCCGAAGAGCTTGCAACAAGATTAGAAGTGATTGTAAATCCCCGTACTATTCAAAGAACATTGAATGGAAATGGTTATTTTAGCAGAACTGCTCGAAAAAAGCCATTAATAAGTGAAAAAAACCGCAAATTTCGTATAGAATTTGCCCAAAAGCATATTGACAAAGGTTTTGATTTTTGGAAGCGGGTCTTGTTTACCGATGAATCTAAATAACATTTTTGGTAGTGACGGTGTGGTGAAAAAGAAATACTGGCTCCTAAATACTTAATTTTTACTGTTAAGCATGTGGGGGTTGTGTAATGGTTTGGGGTGCCATGGCTGCTTCTGGCGTAGGAAAGTTGGTGTTCATTGAGGGTAATATGGATCGGCACCTTTACAATTCCATTCTAGAACAGAATCTAAAACCCTCCGTCGATATGCTAAGCCTTGGTCGAAATTGGTACTTCCAACAAGACAACGACCCGAAGCACACTGTTCAAATTATGAAAGATTGGTTGCTATACTATGCTCCCAGACAGCTGTACACTCCACCTCAAAGCCCAGATTTAAATATTATTGAGCACGTTTGGGAGATATTACAACGAAAAATACGTAACTACCAAATTACTAATGCCCAAATGTTAAAACAAAGGCTCCAAGAAGAATTGCAGAACATAAGACCCTTAGAATTAGAAAATATGGTGAACTCGATGCCTCGGCGACTGCAGGCAGTTATAGATGCCCGTGGGGGTCCGACAAAATATTAATTTTATTAATAGGTGATGATTTTTTACATTTACGCTAAGTTTTTCTGTGAACACTCTTGTCGTATGTAGACTTTTGTCGAATGTTTTTTATAGTTTTTCTTGAATAGTTTTTTAAGTTTATATCGGAATAAATATTATTTTGGTTTTTATTAATAAATATAGATTTGAAACAAAACTGCATCATTATTTTTTTCATTTATTCACTTGGACTGATAAAATCGCAAAAAAAGGGGTCGTATGTAGACTTTTGTCGGCCACTGTATAAATTAAAAATAAAAATAGAATTTTCATATAATTGAAAAATCATCAATTTATCATTCAAAAATTTTTCATTAATGAATATATACCTGTGTTTTTTTTAATATTTTTGGAATTACATTCTTTGGTCTAGTTAACCTTTTATTTCAAGTAAATATAAAATTAATTGTTGAGCTTAAATAAATAATAATAAAAAAATATATTTCTAAATACACAACATTGTCTAAGTTTTAAATTTAAAAAAACGAAAACAGCCCACAATGAATAAGAAACACAAACACATAAATTGTATTGTATGTGAATATTGTTGTTAGGATGAAACCGTTCTGTACTTAAGCAAAAAAAAAAACACGAAGTAAAAATTTTGTTGTGGCTATAGTCTTATACACTGTGATGTTGTGTGTGCAAAAATTTTGTTGTGGCTGAACAGCAACACAAAGTAAGAGAGTAAACGAATTCTCTTTGCTTAGTAAGAGAGTAACAATTCTTTTTGCAGGTTCCAACATTACGACCCGCCATAAGAAATTTTACTTGTACGTGATGCACATTCTATATGATTTATATTCTTTGGTTGTAGCACAACATTTTCATCTTGATTCACTTTTCATTCTTCTCCTTCTTGTCTACCGGCATAAAGCTTTCCTTGCAGTGGATAGATTTAGAATCGCAAGCCCACCAAATTGTTATGCCATATTTCACTGATTTTGATGGTATGTACTGTAATGAAATACTATTTTATTTATGATGGAAAATTATTTTGAAGAAGATTCGAGTATTATCTTAGCACTGATTCTCTGGTGATCTCTTAACGAGTACAGACGTGTTTTTTTGCGACCGCATGATAATTAGTGTGAATAGTAATAGGTGGATTTTTGATAGACGAAATTTGAATATTTGTAATAGGTACCTATTACGAAGTCAGGGTCGGTGCCCACGTTAAGTGGCACCCCTTTGACGATGGAGCCTACCTTCGAAGGCTGTAGTGGTGGAGTTGGGTCTTTCGGAAACACCGAGAGGTGGTTTGCGGAAGCCTTAGCCCAGCTAAAGGAGGGACTGTCAGGAATGAGGTCCATTATTAAGGAGATGGGGGCAGCTGTTAAAAAGCAGCCAAATGTAAGCAGGTCCATTAAAGACTCTCTTCCAAAGCTGGAGGAGAATGTTGAGAAGTTGCAGTGGCTCACCATGAGCTATTCAAAACCGCAACGTCCGGATTATGTAGCGGCTCCTAGATGTCTCACCAAGGAAGGTGGGAAGAGGAGGGCAGGTAGTCCACCGTTAGTTGAGGCGCAGAAGAGCGCAAAAAAGGCGAAAGCCAGCGGGGTCGTCTTCAAACCGGAGACTGACAACGGTGCACCCGCGACAAGAGCAGCATCTCAAAATGCTGCCTCCTCAAAGGTGGTCCAAACCCCCGCCGGGAAAAAGCGCAACCGCGCTCAGGGAAAAGGTGCTTCTCAGGGTACCGCTCCATCTAATGAGGATGGACCAGTTGGTAAGAGGGGCTATACGCAGAAGAGGAAGCGTGGTGGCGAAAAGCCAGAAGCGATTCTTCTAAAACCGGCAGCTGGTAAGACCTATGCGGAAGTGCTTAGTGCCGTCCGATCGCAGGTCAAACCGGAAGCCTGTGGAGTGGCTGTTAGGTCAATACGGAAGACCAAGGCGGGAGAGCTTCTTGTGGAGCTGAAAAAGTCCTCCACTGACGGAAGAAACGCTTTTAAACAGGCATTAGAAGAGGCAGCGGGCGAGACGAGTTCAGTCAGAGAACTGGTCCCTATGACTAAAGCAGAGATCAGAGATCTCGACGAGTGCACCTCTGTGGAGGAGGTGAAAGTTGCTCTCCAAGACATTCCTGTAGAATACAAGGGTGTTCTGGAGGTGTTTCTGGCCAAGCCCAACATAAGGGGGCAACACATGGCCATTGTTAAGATGGAGGCGAAAGCTGCCAAGGTTCTCCTACAAAGGGGGACAGTGAAACTCGGCTGGGTCAATTGCAGGATACGCGGTAGAGTGGACGTCTCCAGGTGCTTTAAGTGCCTGGGATACGGTCACCTTAGTGGAAACTGCAGCCGACCTGACCGAGGCAATATGTGTTTCCTGTGCGGGGTAGAAGGGCACAAGGCAAAGGATTGCAAGTCCCAGCCGACATGCTACCTATGCTCCGACATAAGGGAAAATGGCCGCAAACATATTGCAGGATCGGGCGCTTGCGGAGTATTCCGCAAGGCATTAGAAGATGCTAAGCGGACAATATGATGGTCATCCTACAGGCCAACATGCACCGCAGCAGAACTGCTCACGACCTGATGGGGCAGATCCGTCTCGAAAAACAAGCTGATCTTATTTTGATCAGTGAGCAGTACCGAGACGGATGTGCGCCTACATGGTTGAGGGACAACCTCGGAATAGCGGCGATATGGATCCCGGACCCGAGACGCTTCTGTGTTTCGGCCCATGGCTCTGGAGATGGTTTCGTTTGGGTGAGAAGCGGCTTGGTGACTTACTTTAGCTGCTATCTTACTCCAAACGAGGGTATTTCGGACTTCCAAACCAAGTTAGACGACCTGGAGGATGTCTTACGGAGCATGGGTGGTCATCTGGTAGTGGCTGGAGACTTCAATGCAAAAGCAGTAGAGTGGGGTGAGATTAGAACCGATTCGAGAGGTGGGCGAATTTTGGACTTTATGTCCAGGACGGGGTTGGTTGTATTAAATAACGGCTCCGTGCCCACCTTCCGAAGATCTGGTCAAAGAGGGACCATCATCGATCTCACTCTGGCGACTGAAAACCTAGCGGCACTTGTGCAGGAATGGCAGGTGATCGAGGACTTTACGGCCAGCGATCATCAATATATCACATTCCGTGTGCGTGATATTGCGCCAGCTCGGTCCATCCAACATCATGGACCAGCTAGGTGGAATGCCGCTAGGATGGACGTTGAAGCTTTGTCTCTAGCCCTAGAACGGGGACGTATGACCACAGAGGGGATCCGTAATGATCTTCCGCCTGTTGAGAGGGCTGATGTACTTGTGGACTCAACCATGAGTCTTATACATCAGGCCTGTCAAAGCGCTGTACCGAGGAGGGTTCCGAACGAAGGGAGAAGTCCTGCTTACTGGTGGACGACCGAAATTGCGGATCTGAGGCGTGTTTGTCTCTGTCGTAGACGGCTGGCTCAACGCGCTAATGGAAACGCAAATGACGCAGCCCGAAAAGCCGAAGAGTATAAGGCGGCGCCGCGCCATCCAAAGAAGTAAGCGCCGATGCTGGAAGGACTTAACGGAGGACCTAAATAGGGATCCATGGGGGTTGGGCTATAAAATAGTGCTCCGCAAATTGAGGGCGTTTAAGTCAAACGCTTCTCTGAATGCGGATACTATTCGGCCCGTAGTGGAAGCCCTTTTTCCGGATCATCCAGTGGTCGATAGAACATCGGTCACGGAAGAAACGGAAATCCCGCCTTTCACCTTGGAGGAACTGGAGTGTACCTCTCGTTGTTTGCGCAGCGGGAAGGCACCAGGTCCTGATGGTCTACCAGCAGAGGTGCTGAAAGCCGTGTCACGGAGTCATCCAGAGCTCTTGCTCAATATGTACAACGCCTGTCTAAAAGCCGGGGTGTTTCCCTCCCGCTGGAAGATGGCTAAACTTGTACTTATTGACAAGGGCAAGGGACTAGTCGGCGCTCCTGGGTCATACAGACCACTATGCCTGCTTGATAACGCGGGGAAACTCCTGGAGAAGCTTCTTCGCCCACGTCTGCAGGCTGCAGTAGTAGTGGCAGGCGACTTCTCCGAAAGACAGTACGGCTTTCGAAGGGGCAGGTCGACTGTGGCGGCTATCCAGGAGGTAGTTAATGCAGGTAGAAGCACGGAACGTGGAAACCACTTTTCACGTCCCGTATGTTTGCTGGTCACACTGGATGTGAAAAACGCGTTTAACTCTGTCCGCTGGCAGGACGCGTTATACGCGATGGAGAGAAATTTCAGGCTCCCAGGGTACCTCCTGCGTATCATGGGAGATTACCTGAAAGATCGATCCATACTCTATGACACGGAGGATGGCCGAGAGACGAAAGTCTTATCGGCAGGGGCGGCCCAGGGATCCATACTGGGACCCGACATATGGAACTATACCTATGACGGGATTTTACGTATGGAGATGCCCGAAGGGACATTCCTGGTTGGTTACGCGGATGACATCGCGGCAGTTATTATTGCCAAAGATGTCGATGCGGCCCAACTGCGACTCAACCAGGTTATGCGTCGAGTTACTCTCTGGCTGAGTGACCACGGGTTGGAGTTGGCACTGACTAAGACCGAGATAGTGCTTCTTACTAAGAAGCGCATCCCGCTCATTAGAAGCATGCAGGTAGGAGAGGTTACAGTCCAGACGAAGAACGCCGTTCGCTACCTGGGGGTTAGTTTGGATAACAGACTAACCTTCTGGAGCGAAATATCCAGCAGAGCGGACAAAGCGGCCTCAGTAGTGACGTTGTTGAGCAGGGTAATGGCCAACATTGGGAGCCCTCTTCCCTGTAAAAGACGTTTGCTGCTGAGCACCGCCGAGTCTGTGATGTTGTATGGAGCTGAAGTCTGGGCTGATGCGCTCACGGTCGAAAAGTACCGAAAGCGCATGGCGGCAGTGCAACGTAGAGCAGCGCTCCGCATAGCGTGCTCCTACCGCACGGCATCGGAGCCGGCTGTCTTGGTGGTCGCCGGGGTCATACCCATCGACCTCCTCGCCAGGGAGGGACAATTCGTCCACCAACACAAGGACGAAATTGGAAGAGAAGGCGCACAATCTGTGGCAAGGTCTCAGTCCCTCCGTGACTGGCAGTTACGGTGGGATACTGAGACACGCGGAAGGTGGACTTACGCCCTTGTCCCTCAAGTGGACGCTTGGCTAAATCGTCAGCACGGTGAGGTAGATTACTACTTCACGCAGTTGCTGACGGGCCATGGGCACTTTCGGTCTTTCCTGTTTAAAATAGGAAAGGCCGTAAGTCCCACATGCGTCTACTGTGGAGCACAATCCGACTCCGCTTTCCACACTTTCTTTGAGTGTGAGAAGTGGATGTTGGAGAGGCGTGCACTGGAGAGGGATCTTGGCATCTTGACTCCCAATACCATCACGGGAGTCATGTTAGGAAACCTTGCTGCATGGAGTAGGATCGCCTTTTTTGCGAGGGGGATTCTTCGTCGGAAGGAGAGAGACCTGGCAAGTTCGACAGAACCGTAGGGTCCAACTGGACCGGCATATAAGGCTCCATCCTGAAGTAATGTCATAAATTGACGGTCCCAGGATGGAGCCTGGTGATATAGAGAGGGGTTTTAGCCGGTAGGCACGCAATAACTGCGTGGAGTCCGGCACGACGGGTGGCAACATCCACCTAAGTGCGTAAATGCATTTCCCCTCTCACAAAAAAAAATTATCTTAGCACTCCTGCCGCATTTGCCGAGCATCAAAATGCCCTTTAGAGAATCAATAATTAAAACAACGTCAATGTTGAATGTTCTTATTAATTTTAATTCATTTAAAAACTATAACTTTCTTATATACTAATTATGAGAATTTAACTTAACTTATCCTTTACATTAGTTTGTGTATATGTACATACATCTAAAACAAAATAAATTCCTACGGTTGAAAAATTAAGCGAGTCATATTCTTGCATTAATAAAAAATGCAGTCGTAGCGTAGCGTTCACATTCTGGCTTTTATCACCAAAATAGGTGTCCAATATAGTCTGATTGTATGAGTTCTTTTAAATGGCACAAGATAATCTTGTATTATTTTGCAAACATGCACCCTAAAGAATGCAGACATACAATCATGGACATGCACTTTAAAGAATGCAATCATGCTACAGTACTTCGTAAACTTAGTTTTTCCACGATATGGGAATATCAATTGTTATACTGCTATAAGGACTATAATTTTTGGCAAAATTTTCATTTAAAAAATTACAAATGCCACGAATTGGTGCAGCTTTGTCATCGCGCAATCGATGAGCGCATGTTCTACCATCGTCAAAACGAATGTATCGTTCCAGTACAGAGAATCGATTAAAGACATGGCTGCTCTGAAAATGGGTAAATTACACTGTGGAATAAATTCAGTTTAGCAAAAGTTAGGTCGATTCTGAGAGTGAAGGTTGAAAATAGAGGCAAAATGAGAAGAACCGTATCGAAGCGTTTGGTTATGTTAGTTCCAATTTTTTTGTTTAATCGGCTTTCGAACTTTGCAGTCAAATGCCGATTTTCAGCATATGGTATTTTTTAAATTTGAATTGAAAATGAATTGCAATTCATGTCCGCTTAATTCAAATGAATTGATTCAAATTTAATTCAATTCGTTTTTTGGAGAAAAGAATTAATTCAATATTTTACCAATTCATTGTATGAATGATTCACGAATTAATTCAAAAATGAATGATTCGTTTACAACTCTGCAGCACAGGCAGCGATTTTTTTTATTTCGTACAAAGAACTAATTTTAAAAATAAAGATTTTGTTAAGACTCGGAACTCAGCCGAAGGTGATGTCTTTTAAATTTCGCTCGGTCGTGATTGTTTTTTAATTTATTTCATTTTTTGATTGATATACTTAAGTTATATGTATATATTGTTACGTTTTTAATTTTTAAAACGTTTCAACGTTGTGTGTCAACATGTTAATTTATTTTTGTATGTATATGCGTATGTATATCTGTAGCTCATGTAGAAGTTTGTAGAATAAAACATCTCTTATGTTGTTGCTGTTGAAATGATTTCGTAGTTATTTTTGCAGCACCAATATAAAGACCTATATGTGCATGTGTGTTTTTGTTTTTACTGGTAACAGCACAAGGCAGAATTACGTGGTTGTTGTTGTTACTTTTTTTACTCTATAATGTTACCATAATACACGTTGTTTTTTTTTTAGCTGTAATCTTTGGCGCTTTTTATTTACTTAATTTATTTTTCGTAACAAAATGTAAAATTGACCATTTTTGTAATAATTTTGGACGTTTCATAGCAAGCGATGAAAAATGTGGAAGCCTATAAACAATATTTCTCGAAAGAGTTTATCACTGACGTAAACTATGCCCCTAAAAAAGTTTGCTTTAATTGCTATTCAACTCTTATACAATGGAGAAGTGGAAAGAAGACGGCTATGCCTTTTGGTATACTAATGATGTGGGTAGACAACAGCCCGCATCAAGAAGAAAATTGCTATAGATGTATCAACTACCATAAAACTTTGAATAGAAGGAAAGCAAGGAATAAAATTTATGTAGCAGTGCTAAGTGCCCCATTACCATTGCCGCACTTAAAATTCGTTCCAGTACCAACATACCGAAGTATTGATCTTCAAACAGATATCAGCACTAAAACCGACGCTGCTACATCCAAGGGTTTCTTATCAGAATACGACGCTGGTGAATGTACATCCTATGAAACATCAAAGGTCCCAATCCTGGTGACACAAAACCAATTGGATGTTATTGTTGCAAATTTGTGTTTGACTCAAAAAAAATCAGAATTACTCACTTCATTTTTTAAATAATTTGCTTGCGACAGGTACCAAAGTAACTGCATATCGAAAACTCTAAAAAGAGTTAGATGCAAGTGAATAATGCAAAAAATTTCGGTTATGCAACGGTATTGAAAAGTTAATGGAGACGATAGGGTTAACCTATAAAAAAGATGATTTTGCCGTTGCTCCACATTAAACTTGGCATTGCTAAAAAGATTTTAAAATGTATCGTAAAAAGACCAGCAGTACTCAACCGCTTAAAAGACATTTTCCCAAGACTAATTAACGCCAAAATTCAGGAAGGCGTTGTTAATGGTCCCGACATACGGAAACTAATGAGTCGTCAAAATTTTGACCAAGTTCTGACAGACCGAGAATTAAATGCATGGTTCGCATTGAAAGCAGTCAGACTTTTGAGTTAAGAACGCAAAGACAACTACAGGCAATCTATCTTAAACATGTTGGCAGCTTTCGATAAAATTGGTTTTAATATGTCGTACAAATTTCATCTCTTGCATCAGCATCTTGATTAATTCGCTCAACAGTTGCCAACTGAATCTGATGAGCAAGGCAAGCGTTTTCACCAAACTACACTTCCATTTGAAATAATTTAACAATAGAGTGTGCATATTTTCAATTTTTAGATTTTTGTAATATCTTTGTCAGAGTGCACAATTTAAACATGCTAACGATTGAAAACTATTTTCGTTTCAAGTACAAAGAAAAGGAATCTCCACATGCAGTACTCGCTGAAATAGGTTGGTGATATAAAACGCCTACGAAGAAGGAGAAGAAAAACATGAAATTCCAGAATATCTGTTGGACGAAATCATCGACCTATCTGATGATGATGACGATGACCAAGATATTACAGAAAGCAGTGATGTTGGCCCACAGCCCCCTGCTAAAATTTCAAAATTTCCTAAGTAAAATTTCAAAATTATATTTATTTTATATTTTTATAATTTCTTTTTCAATGTTTCTTCAAAACCAAGACTAAACAAAATTTGTTCTGTAAGTCGCTAAAGCTAAATTTCCATCGCTAAAAATGCATAAAACTGATTTAGCGATTTTTGACAACATATTCAATTCTGTAACTTTTAATGCTAAATTTGGCATACCGTTAAAACTGAATTCGCCGCAATTTTAGCGTGTATTTCTCTCATCGCTAAAATCCATTATTTTGTATTCTCTAACGTTAAATAAGCTTCAACGTCTTCAAAAATTATAAAATTTTAGCTACGAAAATTTTTAAGTGCCAAAAGGTAAGCTAAATACAGTATTTTTCGTTTAGCTGCATTTCGCTTAGCTGCATTTTCTGCCTAACTGCACAAAATACAAAGTATTGTGTATGATGGCTAAATGTTGTATGAAAAAAAATCGTTTACGTGCATTTTGCTTAAGTGCATATTTTGAATAAGAGCATTAGATTTTTTGTCAGCAATGTTTATTTTTAATACAAAATATTATTCTTAAGTGCCTCATAAACACAAAAAAAATTATTATGGCAATCGCTATTTTTAAGAACAAAAAAAAAAAAAAGAAAAAAATTAACTTTGTTTATGTGGTAACTCAATTCACTGAATTATAAATATATAAAAATATAAGGCAATTTCGCTTTTGGATGCTTCGTCTTACCAACCGACCTGAAACGATATATAATTGCCTTTAAAAGGTAATTATAAATATAGATATATACGAGTATTTATGAAAAAATGCGTAACAGAAACTAAAGTGATACCTCTTTTTGATAATTTTTAGGCAAAATTCTATGAGGCGTCAAGTTCTGAGGCAGAAATATTAGAGAGTAACGAATTTTTTGAATTATTTTCTAACTATGAAAGCTATTTAAGATGTGATGCTAGTTTCAAATGCTATGGAAATTTAAATGACATAGATATTGTTGATTGATGCTGTACGAGACAACAAAACAGAGGAACAATAGAAAAATGTTTTGACGATGAAGGAGGCTTTAACCGTTTTAGTTGTGCTACAAAAATATTGCTTTTTAAATAATATTGATGGCACTTTGGATGAAATAGAAAATGCAATTCTTAAGCAATCAGTATATGCTTTAAAGCAAAAAAGTATTACTAAATATTTTTCAAAAGCACATATTACTTGGTTAATATGTAGTACTTATTAGTTGTTAACTTTTGTTTTTTTTTTTTGCTTCTAGTGAAATTTGAATTTAAATTACTTATGTATCTCTTTTATTTTTAAATAAATTGTTTTTCTTGTTTAACTATTTTTGCATATGACTCTGAAATTATTGATTATTAAAAAATGCATATATAAATCCATTTTGGCAAAGAGAAAAAACTTTTACGTAAGGGCACTTTTATTCAGGCAGGCGAATTCACTTAGCAGCGTTATTTATGCTGCTAAGTGAATACTGCGTAGCAGAACATTTTGCGTAAGTGCACGAATTTTCATGCAAACTTGAATGTGCAGCTAAACGAAAAATACTGTATAAATTTTGTTTTAATTGATGTTTTGTTATATATTTAAATATATATTTTTTACCTTTTGCAGAATAATAGAAGACACAACTAAAAGGGTGACAAAAGAGCAAAAAAATATGCTCATTCAGTATTTGGAGGATCATAGAGAATTTGCACATGACAGGTAAAAAAGTCATTTATAATTTCTTTTACGCAAATATATTAATTTTTCTTCCTTTATATCCATAAGGTCAGCAGTTTCCTCGTTATGTAAATAAAAACAAATTTTTTTTATTTAACTTATCCCCGACGTTTCGTCAATTATTTGTTGACTTTTTCAAGAGTGTAACAATTCTATTTTATTTTACATATTAACAATTTTCTAAATTATATTTTATCTAATATATAAAATTCTCGTGTCGCAGTGTTTGTTGCCAAACTCCTCCGAAATTACTCGACCGATTTTCATGAAATTTTGTGTGCATATCGAGTAGGTCTGAGAATCGGTCAACATCTATTTTTCATACCCCTAAATGTTAGGCTGACCCGCGCCGAGGGAAAATTTATGCCTCACCTAAATAACGTACTGACTTCGTTGAAATTTTAAACTAATAGATAGATAGGGAATATTTCTCCCAATAGTCAACTATCAAACTGAGGTACAGAAAATGGCGGATAATCATTTATTAAAATTATTAGTAACGCAGAGATTGATTGCTCATATCAAGGTTGACTTTTGCAGTTCGGTGAAGATTATCAAATATAAAAAAATGTTTTCTAGAGCAAATTTATGTGGCAAAACAACGTTTGCCGGTCAGCTAGTTTTTATATAAAAAATATCTTCTACACACAGCACTTAAACATACATTTCAACTAATTTAACATTTTCACATTCCTATGGGAATTGTTGTTTTATTTTTATTACTGATGTTAAATCCTGAAGATGATATCCGAAGGATATCGAAATATTGATGATTAAATTGAAAATAAACTTGACCTTGAGCTTGAAAAAAGTATTTGCTTATTATTTGGATAAAAAAATTTTGTTTTTATTTACATAACGAGGAAACTGCTGACCTTATTAGCTTATGGATATAAAGGAAGAAACATACATATATATAAAATTGGTCAATTTAAAGAACTATATTAATTTTTTTTTTAGATTTGTAAATTCAACGGGAGCAAAAAGCTTTGCTGAGCAATAGGAGCATTTAGCCGAGAAGCTTAACTCATTGGGAGGTGCATTCATAAGTGGAGAGGATTGGAGAGGATTTTTTTTTCATTTAATAGAAGCAAGGCAAAACAAAAGTTCCAAGAGCAAAAAAGCTCTTTAGAGTGAAGTAGCATAAATGGCCCTCAAAATTTAAAGTTAACTGAAAGAATGATCGCATACTTGCCATCATGAGGAAGGAATCTTTGGTGGGACAAGCAGAAGTCGGCGAACCTCTGGAAGGTTTTTACCAAATTTGTTTTATTAATTTTAGAATAAACACATTTTTTTATTGTGTAGAGAGACGCAGAACTTACAGCAAATGTTTCTTTAACATCAGAATTTAATGATTCCACACCATCTTGCTCTAATGGAACCGTAAGAAGACTTTTTAACGGTCTTTCGATTTTCTTAAAATTAGATAAATTATTAAAACCTAAAGTTATTTTATAAGAATTATATTCAAAACTAATACTATACAATTTTTATAAAACAATTTCATACTTTCCTATTTTTTGAACTTGTAGGGAAAACAACACTCGCCATTTACCCAAAAGTAAACAAATTCTTTGTAGTGTTACCATCTTTCAACAAATTAAAAAATTCACACTTGGAGTGGCGAAATGCCTCACATAGATTATATATTAAATACATATCATTTTGTATATACATGTGCATATGCATGTTGCAAAACTATAATACAATTTAGATAAATATTTTAAAAATATCATTAAAAATTCACGTTTGAATCCAAAAAAAATAAAAATCAATTTAGAGAAAAAAAATTTAAACATAGGCAACTGTAATAAGAAATAACAATGAGAGAAGAGAATAGTATAGTAATAGCAAATAAGCTACGGCGAAAAACTTATATTTTGGCTAAGCTGTTAGACTTACAGAATACAAATTTAGCGACTTTGCTAAAATATTTGCCGTAAATTTATTTTAGCGTTTTAGCATTTTAGTGTAAGCTTTAGCTAAGAGAATTACAGAATTAGGTTGCAGGTCTCTAGCAATAATTTGGCTTTTACAGAATTAAAAGTATCAATTAGTCGACAAGTTATAGCCAAAAAAATATGCTGAAAATCGGCATTTGACTGCAAAGTTCGAAGGTTGATTAAAAACTTCCTCTATTTTCACAATTAACTCTCAGAATCAACCTAACTTTTGCTAACCTGGGGGCAAATTACGTCATTCAATATCGAACGAAATTTCATAATATTTGAAAACAATTTACATAGAAATTTCGTTTGATATCGAATACTGTAATTTGCCCCCTGAATTTGTTCCACAGTGTTATTTGACTCCCACAAAGCCTTTGTAGTCTGCGTATTATTGTTCGAATAACCAGCTGCCAAAAGAATACCGACAAATGCATCTAATTCAGTTTCGGTCATATCTTTCCAAACCTTTGGTTTTTTACTAGGATTAGCTGCATTCCACTCTTCGACTACAGCTTTTCCATTGCGATTTGTTTCAGCCCGGATTACCATGAATCTAGAGATATCATAAATGATACATTGGTCAAAACGGAAGGCTCCCGGCGTTATTTTGATAACCCTTTAACGCCATCACCCACAAATTCTTCTGGCAAAAACAACTCATCTACAGACCCTTCAACGGCAATAGAGCCTTTAAAGATGTTGGAATAAAACACAAAAATAATCTTTATGATTTTAATTTTTTTCACTCAAAATAAAATTTACTTTCAATTTATGACTTAATAAACATTAAAAAATTTGGTCAGAACTAGTAAAAGAAAAGAGTATTAAAAAATGCTTATTCATTTTGTTATATAAAATATTAAGGGTACTCACGAAGGGCCTTGCAAACTGTGCAAACGATGCAAAGTGTATAAAAATATATCAAATTTTTAACAACAAAATATACGCATTTGAAATTTGCTTTAATTGCACTAAAAAAACCTTAAGTATTTTTGCTTAAAAACTTTTAAAATTTTTACAGCCATGTATTTACGCAAAACACGTGCTTTCTTTTTTAGTTATTGTCTTTATTTATTAAAAAAATTAATTATTTTCTTCCTTTTCGCTGCAATTAGGCATTTTTATTTGTAATTGCCATCCCTAAATAAAAGCCCATACAATTTGTATGGAGCATCCCAAAATAACGAGTCGGAACGCTTTTCAATTAGAAAATCCAATTTTGACAGAGTGTTTAATAGTAAAGTTGGTCGCAAAAGGCAATTGAAATGTAAACAAATATGAAAAAACAGGGTTGTGATATAAAGATATGTTATTTGCATAACCATGTTTAATTTGTAAAAGCAAAAAAATATGCAAAAGAGAAGACAATAAATATTAATATAAAATAAACAAATAAAATATCATAAAAATAAATAAAATAATACTATAAAATTTAGTTTACGTCACAAATACCAATAGAATAATGCAGTTTATTATTAAAATAGTCAGAATTGTTATATAAGCAAATGTTTTTTGTATTACCCTGTTTTTAACGTTTTGACAAAACGTTGCCGCTTTTATTTAGGGATGGCGGTTTAGCGTAAAAGCTGAGAGTTGAAAAACGTTCAGCTTGCCGCTTTTATTTAGGGAAGGCTCTAATAAACTTATTTTTTTTTTGCATTTTAAGAGGGAGATGTCAGATGGTTTTGAGTCTATAAATCCGGCAGCACTAAGTCAAACAAATACTCCAAAAAATACAATTAATTATAAGAGGACGCTCACGATCTATAGCCATTTGCACAGCAAATTTGCTTAGTTTTAGTTGGCACATATTCAATCGTAAGCCCCCTTATTATTTTCTTGCACAAAAATTATAAAATTATACATCTAAATATATAAAATTGAATGTGTGTTTGCTTATTTGTTTGTACCTTATAGGAGACCAAACCTCTAGACCGATCGTCCTGAAATTTTCACAGCATTTAACTGGGACTCTGGCATGATTAATAGGTTACTTTTTTTCGACCACGGCCACTTTTACGCCCACTTGTTTTAAAATTATGTAATTGCTCCCATATAGTTTTTAACAGATTTACTTCAATATAATACAGGCGAGCTATAAATAAACATTTCTTACGCCACGCCCCCTTTCACGCTAAATTGTATTTGAAAGTTTTAGAATTTTTGTTCTCTGTATAAATTTGTTCCTTCCAACGGATTTTTTTTTTATCTGGTAGTATATTGCTCTTAATACTGTTAACGTCGCCATATAACTATGAACCATGTTACCGCCGCACACTGGGGATTTTTGTATGGAGGTGAGGAAAAAAATATATTTGTCAGAAAATATAGTGATTTTATCACAAATTTAGTTTCATTTGAATAGTAATACACAAGAGCAATCAAAATAAAGAAAGTTAGAGAAATGTATATCGTTACCTACAATGTAAAAAGCCATAACTAACAAAAAAATTTAAATGATTTTTTTAATTTTGAATTTATTATTTATTTTAAATCTATTTTTAAATTATTATTCTAAAAGAGCATATAACAGTATGCCTTTTCTGGCTAAATGCATTTTCTGGAGTGTCTAAGGCCATATTTTTGGTAGTCTTTGTTACGACTTTCTAGAGCCTTTACTGACTTGGTCTCTAGGACTCTTTTGGCAGTATGATTCTAAAGATTTTGCAGAGGTACACTCCTCAAACGACTTACGTGGCCGACCAAGTGCAGAACTGGTAGGACATTCAGTCTAAGTAAGCTTTATTGTAAATGTGCGTTTAAGCAAAGAATATAAATCATATAGAATGTGCATCACGTACAAGTAAAATTTCTTATGGCGGGTCGTAATGTTGGAACCCGCAAAAAGAATTGTTACTCTCTTACTTAGCAAAGAGAATTCGTTTATTCTCTTACTTTGCACACACAACATCACAGTGTATAAGACGATACCCACAACAAAATTTTTACTTCGTGTCTTTTTTTTTGCTTAAGTACAGAAACGGTTTCATGCTAACAACAATATTCACATACAATACAATTTATGTGTGTGTGTGTGTCTTATTCATTGTGAGCTGTTTTCGTTTTTTAAATTTTAAAACTTAGAGAATAATGTTGTTGGTTCAAATATTTTTGTGTATTAAAGAATACAGTGCTCCGATACGACTATGTAAGCTAGTGTAGGGCAAAGCATATGTAATTTGTAGTTGCGCGACGGAAAATACATTAATCTACATCGAATATATAGCGCCCTATTTAATTATCGTTATAAAAGTGTAGTTAAGAATATGTTTTATTATTATTAAGTATTATTATTTATTTAAGATCAACAAGTATTCTTATGTTTATTTGAAATAAAAGGTTAACTAAATCAAAAAATGTAATTCCAAAAATATTAAAAAAAACAAATATATATTCATTAATGACAAATTTTCGAATGATAAATTGATAATTTTTCAATTATAAGAAAATTGAAAAAATTTTATTTTTAATTTATGTATGTTTAAAATATATAACTGTATGTATATATTCATTTTTAGAAGAAAAGATACTTCAATTTTTTATGTTAAGAATAAATAATAATCAAAATTAAAATTATTTCTTAGTTTTTACTTTGAAGCATCAAAAAGTATATTTTGAGGATTTTCATCTCCATAAAAAGGCTAATAAGGTTACTTTTTTAAAAATTATTTATTGGATAGAATATCTATTTTTGGAACTTCCTTTTTCTGTAGTCCAAGAGCAATGCTTTCGAAGGAGCAGCAAATCCAATACCTCTATTCTGTGTTGAGAACAAGTGTTGGCAAACCACTCTGGGGTGATTCGTTTACATGACTCAATAATAAAAGATTTTATACCAATTTTTTGAGATTCAGATTTAAAGACATTATGAAATATTAAAATATGTTTTTTGCTTGCATCCATTTAGCTATCATTCTAAATTATTTTACTTCCCAAAATGGTTTATCTGCAGATTCTTTAAGTGAAATTGTTACAGTAAATGTAAATATTTTAAAAAGCAATGGTATTAATGTTTATGCCCTTATATGTGATGAAGGCTCGACTAACCGAAAATGATTTTCCAATCTTAAAGTATCTGCTAAAAAACCGTTTTTTGAATTAAGCGATCAAAATGTTTTTTGCCTTTATGATTTCCCACACTCAATTAAATCTTTGCGGAATGGGTGGCTGAAATGTGACATAAAAACCCCGGATGGGACGGCAAGCTTTCAGGTAATTAGGGAATTGTAAGAAATGGAAGCAAATGTAAAAACAAAAATGTGCCCAAAACTAACACGGCAACATATGTTTCCTAACACTTTTGAAAAATGCTTGTAGTATTTGCCACACAAATTTTCAGCAGGCTTGTTTCTGCTGCTATTAAAACAACGTCTGAAACCACAAAATTTAAGACATGTTCCGCAGAATTGGCTTTATCAACAGCTCAGTTTATGGAAAAAATGGCAAAATTTTTGATTGTCTTAATAGTGGCTCCCTTTATCAAGATAATTGCTACAGATCTGCAATTCAGATTAACAATGAAGTATATTAATATATTCAGTTCTTTTTAGAATATTTAAAAAAGGTGGAGTTTGTAGATCAAAACAAGCGTATTTTCTTTTCAAATAAAATGAAACTCACCCTAAATTCAATTCTTATTTTAACAAATGAAATTTTAAGGGAAGGTGGTGATTTATATTTCTTAATGACAAAGTCCCTCAATCAAGACAAATTAGAACACTTTTTCTGTCTTTAAATCTGAACCGCGAAAAATTGGTACAAAATCTGTTATTATTGAGTCATGTAAACGAATGACCCCAGAGTGGTTTGCCGACACTTGTTCTCAACACAGAATAGAGGTATTGGACTTTCTATTATTGGTTCTCCTTCGGAAACATTGCTCTTGGACTACAGAAAAAGAAAGTTCCAAAAAAAGAAAATTAGATATTTTATCCAATAAATAATCTTTAAAAAAAATTAACTTTATTAGCCTTTTTATGGAGATGAAAATCCTCAAAATATACATACTTTTTGATGCTTTGAAGTATAAAGTAAGAAATAATTTTAATCTTGATTATTATTTATTTTTAACATAAAAAAATTAAAGTGTCTTTTCTCTTAAAAATGTATATATACGTACATATATATAATTCATACATACATATATAAATTAAAAATAAAAATAGAATTTTCTTATAAATAATTGAAAAATCATCAATTTATCATTCGAAAATTTGTCATTAATGAATATATACTTGTTTTTTTATATTTTTGGAATTACATTTTTTGGTTTAGTTAACCTTTTATTTCAAGTAAAAATAAAATCAATTGTTGAGCTTAAATAAATAATAATAATAAAATATATTTCTAACTACACTTTTATTACGATATTAAATAGGGCGCTATATATTCGATGTAGATTAATGTATTTTCCGTCGCGCAACTACAAATTAAATATGCTTTGCCCTACACTAGCTTACATAGTCGTATCGGAGCACTGTATTCTTTAATACACAAAAATATTTGAACCAACAACATTATTCTCTAAGTTTTAAAATTTAAAAAACGAAAACAGCTCACAATGAATAAGACACACACACACACATAAATTGTATTGTATGTGAATATTGTTGTTAGCTTGAAACCGTTTCTGTACTTAAGCAAAAAAAAAAAACACGAAGTAAAAAATTTGTTGTGGCTATCGTCTTATACACTGTGATGTTGTGTGTGCAAAAATTTTGTTGTGGCTATCTTGCTGTGTGATGTTCTTGTTATAGTTGTTGGAATTTCGTCACTGTATGTACTGTGGCTGAACGAAAAAACCTAAACAACAATGCAAAAGAAATAAAACACACATTAGCACAGTGCATACACTGTGACATTAGTTTCTCTTTGGTTTCTCTTGTTTTGTTACGCTCTTTTCTTTTGTTTTGCCTTTTGCCCTTCCTTCCCGCGTCTGAAAAAATGTTGACAAAATATTTGGATAAGTGTTGAGATGCGCATTCTATATGATTTATATTCTTTGGTTTAAGCCAATTTGCATTTTTTTCAAATCGCGACTTCGCACGATTAGGATCCTGCCATCTTTGTTTGAAGTTAGAGTAAAAGCAAAGAATATAAATCATATAGAATGCGCATCTCAACACTTATCCAAATATTTTGTCAACAAATTTTCTGACGCGGGAAGGAAGGGCAAAAGGCAAAACAAAAGAAAAGAGCGTAACAAAACAAGAGAAACCAAAGAGAAACTAATGTCACAGTGTATGCACTGTGCTAATGTGTGTTTTATTTCTTTTGCATTGTTGTTTTGGTTTTTTCGTTCAGCCACAGTACATACAGTGACGAAATTCCAACAACTATAACAAGAACATCACACAGCAAGATAGCCACAACAAAATTTTTGCACACACAACATCACAGTGTATAAGACGATAGTAACAACAAAATTGTTACTTCGTGTCTTTTTTTTTTTTGCTTAAGTACAGAAATGGTTTCATGCTAACAACAATATTCACATACAATACAATTTATGTGTGTGTGTGTCTTATTCATTGTGAGCTGTTTTCGTTTTTTAAATTTTAAAACTTAGAGAATAATGTTGTTGGTTCAAATATTTTTGTGTATTAAAGAATACAGTGCTCCGATACGACTATGTAAGCTAGTGTAGGGCAAAGCATATTTAATTTGTAGTTGCGCGAAGGAAAATACATTAATCTACATCGAATATATAGCGCCCTATTTAATATCGTAATAAAAGTGTAGTTAGAAATATATTTTATTATTATTATTTATTTAAGCTCAACAATTGATTTTATATTTATTTGAAATAAAAGGTTAACTAAACCAAAAATATAAAAAAAACAAGTATATATTCATTAATGACAAATTTTCGAATGATAAATTGATGATTTTTCAATTATTTATAAGAAAATTCTATTTTTATTTTTAATTTATATATGTATGTATGAATTATATATATGTACGTATATATACATTTTTAAAAGAAAAGACACTTTAATTTTTTTATGTTAAAAATAAATAATAATCAAGATTAAAATTATTTCTTACTTTATACTTCAAAGCATCAAAAAGTATGTATATTTTGAGGATTTTCATCTCCATAAAAAGGCTAATAAAGCTAATTTTTTTTTAAAGATTATTTATTGGATAAAATATCTAATTTTCTTTTTTTGGAACTTCCTTTTTCTGTAGTCCAAGAGCAATGTTTCCGAAGAATAACCAATAATAGAAAGTCCAATACCTCTATTCTGTGTTGAGAACAAGTGTCGGCAAACCACTCTGGGGTCATTCGTTTACATGACTCAATAATAAAAGATTTTGTACCAATTTTTCGCGGTTCAGATTTAAATACAGAAAAAGTGTTCTAATTTGTCTTGATTGAGGGACTTTGTCATTAAGAAATATAAATCACCACCTTCCCTTAAAATTTCATTTGTTAACATAAGAATTGAATTTAGGGTGAGTTTCATTTTATTTGAAAAGAAAATACGCTTGTTTTGATCTACAAACTCCACCTTTTTTAAATATTCTAAAAAGAACTAAATATATTTATATACTTACTTCATTGTTAATCTGAATTGCAGATCTGTAGCAATTATCTCGATAAAGGGAGCCACTATTAAGACAATCAAAAATTTTGCCATTTTTTCCATAAACTGAGCTGTTGATAAAGCCAATTCTGCGGAACATGTCTTAAATTTTGTGGTTTCAGACCTTGTTTTAAAAGCAGCAGAAACAAGCCTGCTGAAAATTTGTGTGGCAAATACTACAAGCATTTTTCAAAAGTGTTAGGAAACATATGTTGCCGTGTTAGTTTTGGGCACATTTTTGTTTTTGCATTTGCTTCCATTTCTTACAATTCCCTAATTACCTGAAAGCTTGCCGTCCCATCCGGGGTTTTTATGTCACATTTCAGCCACCTATTCCGCAAAGATTTAATTGAGTGTGGGAAATCATAAAGGCAAAAAACATTTTGATCGCTTAATTCAAAAAACGGTTTTTTAGCAGATACTTTAAGATTGGAAAATCATTTTCGGTTAGTCGAACCTTCATCACATATAAGGGCATAAACATTAATACCAATGGTTTTTAAAATATTTACATTTACTGTAACAATTTCACTTAAAGAATCTGCAGATAAACCATTTTGGGAAGTAAAATAATTTAGAATGATAGCTAAATGGATGCAAGCAAAAAACACATTTTAATATTTCATAATGTCTTTAAATCTGAACCTCAAAAAATTGGTATAAAATCTTTTATTATTGAGTCATGTAAACGAATCACCCCAGAGTGGTTTGCCAACACTTGTTCTCAACACAGAATAGAGGTATTGGATTTGCTGCTTTTTCGAAAGCATTGCTCTTGGACTACAGAAAAAGGAAGTTCCAAAAATAGATATTCTATCCAATAAATAATTTTTAAAAAAGTAACCTCATTAGCCTTTTTATGGAGATGAAAATCCTCAAAATATACTTTTTGATGCTTCAAAGTAAAAACTAAGAAATAATTTTAATTTTGATTATTATTTATTTATTATTTATTTTTAACATAAAAAATTGAAGTATCTTTTCTTCTAAAAATGAATATATACATACAGTTATATATTTTAAACATACATAAATTAAAAATAAAATTTTTTCAATTTTCTTATAATTGAAAAATCATCAATTTATCATTCGAAAATTTGTCATTAATGAATATATATTTGTTTTTTTTTAATATTTTTGGAATTACATTTTTTGGTTTAGTTAACCTTTTATTTCAAATAAACATAAGAATACTTGTTGATCTTAAATAAATAATAATAAAACAGATTTTTAACTACACTTTTATAACGATATTAAATAGGGCGCTATATATTCGATGTAGATTAATGTATTTTCCGTCGCGCAACTACAAATTACATATGCTTTGCCCTACACTAGCTTACATAGTCGTATCGGAGCACTGTATTCTTTAATACACAAAAATATTTGAACCAACAACATTATTCTCTAAGTTTTAAAATTTAAAAAACGAAAACAGCTCACAATGAATAAGACACACACACACATAAATTGTATTGTATGTGAATATTGTTGTTAGCATGAAACCGTTTCTGTATTTAAGCAAAAAAAAAGACACGAAGTAAAAATTTTGTTGTGGCTATCGTCTTATACACTGTGATGTTGTGTGTGCATAGTAAGAGAATAAACGAATTCTCTTTGCTAAGTAAGAGAGTAACAATTCTTTTTGCGGGTTCCAACATTACGACCCGCCATAAGAAATTTTACTTGTACGTGATGCACATTCTATATGATTTATATTCTTTGGTAAAAGCCTTTATATATTATATCTAAAATTTCACGTGCTTTAGTTTCGTTTAAGCCAATGTGCGATTGTTGCAAAAACTGTTTTAATTTTGTTCTGTCTTTGTCAAACTCCAGAAACTTCGAGCATAAAATCCCATGTGAAATTTATTATCGTGTATGAAATTTATTATTTATTGCTACTGTAATCATAAAAATCAAATAATCTTTTGTTTACTACTTTTTTATAATTCTGCATATCATAAAAAAGTCCTCAATGTTTTTTCGAAAGAATTTTGTTCATATCTCGAGCAAATTTTTATATTCATACCTTTACTTAATTGTGAATAAAAGCGAAACGCGATCATCAATTTTTATGATTTTTGTCTCATTTTGTTGATAGGTTATGCGACTTTACACGAAAGTAGTAGAACTTGATACGTTTTTACCGTTTTGGATTTTTAATGAATTAAAAAAAAATTTAATTTTTATGCAAAAAAAAATTTCTTTTCCTTCATACATTTATTTATAAATGCGAAACTGTTGCTTATGTAGCGAAGCTTTATATAAACAGATGAAAGTAATTGTAATTCTTGATTTTTCTATATTTATTTCAGCAAAATCCGACTAGTGGTTCTTGAGTTATGTTAAACAAAAGAGCCTTATCAGAATTGAGTCATGAATCAATCGGCTGAAAAATGTTGTACTGTGTAATGCAACAAATTGAGAGGTGGCACCTGGTGGCACTTGAAATTGATTAAAAATGTTAAAACACATATGAGACAATATATTAGGAGTGAATTCCAACTGTAGGGAAGTATTGCTAAGATTGCAGGTCCAAATGTTTGGAGAAAAAAAGGATTTTCGTTATATGTTCATAAAAATAAACACACAAAAAAAAAACTTAAATCTCTACAAAGTTTATTTTCCCAATTTTTGTATGCTGAAATATCCTACTTTAAATGAAAAATAAAAAGAAAAACTTTAGCTCACATAATAAAATAATATTCGCTTTGTAATTCTGAGGTTTAAATTAAGTTGGTTCGGTAAAACATACAAGAACTGAGTTTGAGACGGCTATAAAAAAAAACTCGCAGTCAGATCGGAGTAATTCTTTTTGATTTGATTGTACCATTTAGTCTAAAATGTCAAAATATCACTGCATATTGCGTAAAGAGTATTTTGAAAATTTGACTTTTTTTTCTCAAAATCCCCAATGTGCGCCGTTAATTTTATTATATAACCAGGGGGTAGCGAAGCACACCGGGTTCAGCTAGACATATATGTATATACATATCTGTGGAATTTTGAAAAAACGTCTTCTCTCGAAATAAGACAATTTTCCAAGATTATTATAGTAAATATAGAATTTCCTTGTCCTTCTTTTGCTCTAATCCCCGTATTTCTACGACCTTTGGAAGGCAAGATATGCAGTTGACTTATCGACCTCTTTCAGACTTTCCCGCAATTTCAATTTGACAAAACGACTTCATTCAGAAAATTAAGAATAATTTAAAAAATTGAATGTCTAATGTCGAAAATTTTTGAAATTGCCCATATAAAGTCGTAAATTGAAAGTGAGTTTTATTTTGAGCGAAAAAAATAAAAATCATATATAATGATTATTTTTTAGTTTTATTTCTTATGCTCAAAAATAATGATTATAGTTGATATTTTTTATTATTACTCAAAAATAATCATTACCATTGAAAAAAACTTTAAAAATCAAAAATTTAAAAATTATGACGGATATGCAAAGATTGTCAAGGGATAATAATAATGGTGCAATAAATGTTTTTTTATGTCTGTTCTAACTGATTGATTTTTTTATTTAAGAAAAACGAGCAATAGTCATTATTTACGGTCCCTTGTATTTATTATTTGAATGCAAAATTAAAAAAAAAAACAATATATGTAAATTAAATTAACCCTGCTGTTAGGTTTGAACCCTTTTGATCAGGGACTGAAACCCTGAAAAAATTGGGTGCGGGTTCAGGTTCGGGTTAACCAAAATAAAAAGTTTAGGTTCAGGATCGGTCCAGGGTTCAGGTTCGGGTTCAAAATTTAGAAAAAAAGTACAATATCAGTGGTGTTTTTTTCGATACCCATAGCCACTTAGATAAACTGCTTCGAAAAAAACGACATACGTGCTTAAGAAATTAAATTGGGCATTACTTACAATTTTTATAAAAAAATATGTAATTATTTTTTTAAAAACAATTCAAACAATATAAAACTAATTATATTCCTTCGCCTCAGCCATATTTACAACGTTTATTCTTTTATTAATTTATGAAATGTCGTAGAATTTTAAAAAGATAACGTCAAGATGAAAAAAATTCCAACTTGGCAGCATTTTTATATGTGCTTAATTTTTAAGCAGTTTTAAAATTAACCACTTATATAAGCAGATATAAACAAAAATTTGTATGGAACATTTATATTCGGTTCGAAAAAAACACCACTATCATTTATTTATTTTTCAAAAAATTTTTATTTAATTTAATAATTAAAATATTTTTTAAATTTGATCTTTGTGGTGATAAAATAAATTTCAAAGCTGAAAAAGCCCTTTCTACGCTTACTTGCGTTGAAGGAACTGCGAAGATGATCTGGGCCACCTGATATAATAATGGTGTTTCCATTTTATGTTGCTCCCAAAATCCTTGAATATTTTTTTCTTTTGCCAGCCTTTGATAATTTTCGTATATTTTCATCTTATTTTTGTGCAAATATGTGCAAAAATAATTTTTTGAAATTTATGAACCCGAATCTGGATGAGTTTTGGGGTTCAACGGGGTTCAGTCCCTGCTTTTGATCAATTTTTGTTTTTGTTTTGCTTTGACTAAGAAATGGTTATTTTTATATTTTATTACTCTTGAAAAACTTTCAACCAAAAATAGTAAAATGGAAGCTGGAAAAATAAAAAATTAAGAATCTAGGGTTTAGGACCATTTTGGTCCGTTATTGTTTTTTTTTTATTAAATATTCTCACTATATGATGAGCAAATGATCTTTCGTTGCAATTTACATATAAATTTGTTGCATATGGTTACGGTGACCATATTTTTTAAACTCAAATACAGAACAAGGAAATATCTGACCAATAACAACTATAAAATGCAAACAAACAACATTTCATACGTACATAGGCGTCAGTGATGCCAACTTTTTGGAACAAAAAGCACATCAAAATTAAAAAAAGCACTAACAAGCGTAATTTCGAACCAAAAACGGCATAAAAAGGCACTAAGTTTATTTGATTTAATCATAGTGGTTTTGTAAGATGGATATTCATTCCTTATTATGTTAAAATCTTCCAAAGAATAACAAAATTTTTTGATTTGCTGGTAAATATTATAAATAAAAAAAGTATATAGTTGTGCCTACTAAAGGCACCCTTACACGACATGTTTTTTACACGTGTTTTTTAGTTTTAAAATACATAAGTTTTTTGTTGTGTTTGTCAAAATTAGTCAATTTACATAAGGCTTATAATTTTTACTCACAAACGTATATGTACAATTTCATATGTAAATAAATAATAAAATTTTAGACACAAAATCTATAAAAAAAAAACTATTTTACACATAATTCATCGCCGACTAATGTTTGTGCAGGCATAGAAATTTTATATCATATGTGTGCACATACGAAATTAGAGCAAGCTCTAATTGAAAATTTTGTCATAAGACTTTCCTTGTGTTTTTTACACAAGCAATGTTTTAGAAGTCACACACGACATGTAACTCTTTACTCATGTAAAAGTTGACAATAACAGTGTAAAAAACATGTCGTGTAAGGGTGCCTTTATGTGTGTTGTAGTCAAACAATAAAAAAATTAATATAGAATTTTGTTTTCATAAGAAATAACTTTGTAGACTATAAGAAATACACTTGTTACAACACGAATTATGGAATTGACAAAATTGAGAGATAATCTGTTGCTAATTTAGATTTTATCAAATTCATTGAACTAAAATACTCTTTCAACTTCCGGATTTTGAGTACGGTAAATTTAAAATTCTGATTACAAAATTAGATAATTCCAAAAATGGATTTTCGTTAATTGAATCTTTAAAATCAGGGACTGAAACCGAACCCGAACCGAAATGGGTTCGGGTTCGGTGCTTTTATAACCATGAACCCGAACCCCGTTGAACCCCAAAACTCATCCAGATTCGGGTTCATAAATTTCAAAAAATTATTTTGTCACATAAAAATATTATGTGTACTTTCTCAAAATAATTCTTCAAATATAAATGCTACCTCTTCAATTGATAGTTCAGTTAAAAATGAGATGAAAATATACGAAAATTATCCAAGGCTGGCAAAAGAAAAAAATATTTTAGGATTTTGGGAGCAACATAAAATGGAAACACCATTATTATATCAGGTGGCCCAGATCATCTTCGCAGGTCCTGCAACGCAAGTAAGCGTAGACAGGGCTTTTTCAGCTTTGAAAAGAAGAAAATTTAAAAAATATTTCAATTACAAAGGTTTACAAATTTTTAATTTGGAAAAATACCAAGAACGCCACATGCCTAGATAAGTTAATTGGGATCTCCTGAGCACGAAAAACGCAATTATAATTTTTTCCTAAGTACTGTTTTTTAGATAACGGTACTTTTGTGTTTTTCGGTGTATGGCCCCACTCAAACCCTTGTGGAGTCCAACCGAAAAGTCCGATCGAGATAAGTGGCATATCGATGGAAAGGTAATTAAATGCCTTTTCCGTCGATATGCTGGAAAAATCTATCTGATAAGAAATGGCTGAGATATGGCACCTCAAAGTTCAAAATTTGCCTATTTTTTAGGTTTTTTTTTAAATTTTTAATTTTCACTTCAATTTTTTCCTACGTGATATTAAAGATCTGGAATGTTTTATTTTTTTACCAAATAGTTTAATAACCAATATTTTAAGCGTATTTTGAAAAAAATCGGATGAAAAATAAAGTTTTTATTAAGGATTTTGTGGAACTCTAATATTTTCATTGCTCACACCGTATATTCGGCGTAAATTTAAAAAATTTTAATTAAAATGATGAGCGAGTTGAACTTTTCCGTTTTTTTTCGGATGGATCTTCGCGAATGAGGAACCAACAATAGTCCGCCATCATTTGTGTATCCCACCAGCCTTTGTATCGTTCCTCGATTTCTTCCATTTCCTGGTGAAATCTTTCACCTTGTTCATCACTTTCGGAGCCCAAGTTCGTGGAAAAATATTCAAATGACTGAATAAAAAGTGTAATATAAGTGTCATAAATATTTGAACCTAGAAGTTAAAAGCAATAAATTTTCAAATGATAACGACCTTTTTGTTATACATGTTTTCACTCAACGCTTACCAATGGCATTGAATTTTTGCAGTAATGTATCGATTTTCTCAGCGTTATCAGGACTTCTGTAGTTTCCTAAAAAGTTGTGAACGATGTCCTGCAATGCTTCTCATGGATCCAAATGAACTGGACCTAAACACTCACTAAATGCTTGGTCACCCTAAAGACTCCGAATTGGAGGCCCATCAAATATACCAGCTTCAATTTTTCTTACTGTGGCTCTTTAAAATTTTTGTTTAAGGTAATTCATGGCAAGACTGTATTTTGGAAACTTTTTCACAATATTTGTAAATAACCCAAGCTTAATATCTAATGGAGGAAGTATTATCTTCTCCTGAGGAATGAGTGGGTCATTTTTGATATTGTACTCTCCTTGCATACGTCCACTTCGCTCGAGCCAAACTTTTCGGGTGTAGTGAATCCGACGGCCACGGCTGTCCCATAGACATAGAAAACATAGAAACTTCGTGTTGCCCTCTTGAACTTCTTATTCAGTCATTTGGAAGTTTTAACCACGAACTTGTGCTCTGAAAGAGATGAACAAGGTGAAATATTTCACCAGGAAATGGAAAAAAATGAGAGACGTTACAAAGGCTGGTGGAATGAACAAATGATGGCGGACTATTGATGGTTCCTCATTCGCGAAGATCCATCCGAAAAAAAAACGAAAAAGTTCAAGTCGCTCATCATTTTAATTTAAATTTATTGAATTTACGCCGAATATACTGTTTGAGCAATGAAAATGAAAATATTGTCGTTCCACAAAATCCTTACTAAAAACTTTATTTTTCATCAGATTTTTTTGAAAATACACTTTAAATATTGGTAACTAAATAGACTATTTGGTAAAAAAATAAAACATTCCAGATCTTCAATATAACGTAGAAAAAAATTTAAATAAAAATGAAAAATTTTGAAAAAAACATAAAAAATAGGAAAATTTTGAACTTTGAGGTGCCATATCTCAGCCATTTCTTATCAGATAGATTTTTCCAGCATATCGACGGAAAAGGCATTCAATTACCTTTCCATCGATATGCCACTTATCTCGATCGGACTTTTCGGTTGGACTCCACAAGGGTTTGAGTGGGGCCATACACCGAAAAACACAAAAGTACCGTTATCTAAAAAACTGTACTTAGAAAAAAATAATAAAAGCGTTTTTCGTGCTCAGGAGGTCCCAATTAACTAATCTAGGCATGTGGCGTTCTTGGTATTTTTTGGCTGTAAGCCAGTGTTATTAAATTATATGAAAATTTTTTTTAAAAATAAATTAATGATATTGTACTTTTTTTTTCCAAATTTTGAACCCGAACCTGAACCCTGGACCCAACCTGAACCCGAACCCAATTTTTTCAGGGTTTCAGTCCCTGCTTAAAATTGTTGACTTCTATCAAAAAAAGGTCAGTCCGGTGCTAACTTTTCTCCTAACAATGCTTAATATTATGAGATTTAAGCCATTATTTTAGAAATATTTCGCGTATCGACATCTTTAATGTGAAATGTTTTACGAAACTCATAACATCATTCTTATTGTTACTACCATATATAGTATCAACATTTAAAAGTGCAAGTTTTTACAAGATGTCCTAATTTCTTGGCAGTATTCCTGTATAAAGTTTAACGTGTTTTTTTTTTATTGTCTTTAGTAGGCCGCAGCCATTTTTTTAAAGAGTGGATCACAGTGTTTTAAAATAAAATATCAATATTCCTTTGAAAATATAATTTCTTTCTGACTTGCTTATTTCAGACAATCAATCAAAACCGGCTTGTCCAGATGAATGCAAAAATTACTATTTGTTATCAGTCTTCAACGTAGTAAGGATTTACCAATACCAAAAAAGACAAATTTAACAGAGATTTTTTTTATTTATTTATTTATTTAATTATGTCTATGGATAATAGTTCCTTACAGACTAGAGTACAATTTACAAACAATATATAAGTAAATATTTAATAATAATGATTTAAATACAAAATAATTTTTCTTTTCAAGGAATCATTACTCTCAGAAAGATCAATTAAATGATAAAGATTATTAAACTTCAAACATATTTGACGAAGGGGGTCATTGTTGGCATATACAGTACGGTGATATTTTAAATATAATAAATGGAAGTTACGGGACGGTCTAATTGGAACATTAAAAATAATTTTACTTAACAAATACTCAGAACGGACTTCACCACGTATTAATCTTAATAGAAAAGATACACTTAGCATTGTTCTTCGACTTTTCAGGGTAGGCAGTTTTATAAGAGCGAGTCTGTTCTCATATGAAGGAAGAGTGAATGAGTTCCATCCTAGACCTCTCAAGCAAAATAAAAGGAAGCGTTTTTGTACAGATTCAATTAGGTTAACGTAAGTGAGGAAGTATGGATCCCATATAATAGACCCGTATTCAAGAATAGGGCGTACCATAGAAGTGTATAGTTGTTTTGTTACGTAGGAGTCAGTAAATTCTTTTGACCAACGCTTTATAAATCCTAAAACTCCATTTGCTTTGTTCACCATCATTGAAATATGTTCACAAAACTTAAGTCTATGATCTAATAAGATCCCAAGATCATTAACGCTTAACACCTTGTCCAGGATTTTATCCTTAAAATGATATGACGTATCAAGTTTCAGTGAACGATAAAATGACATGTGTTTACATTTATTAATATTTAAATCCAATAAGTTGACATCACACCATTGTAAAAAATTGTCAATATCCCCTTGAAGTGCTGACTGAGCAGATATGCTATCGAACGAATTAAAAATCTTAACATCATCAGCATACATGAGAATATTAGAATGAATAATAGCAGATGGAAGATCGTTAATAAATAATGAGAATAAAACTGGACCAAGATGGCTCCCTTGAGGTACTCCGGAGTGAACATCAATAATTTTAGACAGAATATTTTCAAATTTCACTTGTTGAGTTCTTCCAGAAAGATAAGATTTTAGCCAACGTACAGCATTGTTGCTGAAGCCCATGGAAGATAGTTTATAGAGCAAAAGATCGTGGTTAACTTTATCAAACGCTTTACTAAAATCTGTGTAGATAACATCAGTTTGATGATTATTGACGAAGCCTTCATTAACTTTAGTTGTTAATTCCAGGATATTAGTATAACTTGAACAAAATTTACGAAAGCCATGTTGATATGAAGTTAAGAGTGACGATATTTGATAATATAAAGAGTCAGTCAAAATTTTTTCAAAGAGTTTTGGAATCGCATTTAATTTTGCTATGCCTCTGTAGTTTGAAACTTCCAGTTTACTACCAGCTTTAAACAAAGGAACTATGTATGACTTCTTCCAATCAGATGGAAAATAACCCAAATCAATAGATTTGTTGAAAATTGCCGTTGGGGGACCACAAAGATTTTCAGAACAATGCTTAAGAATACAGGTAGGTATACCATCAGGACCAGGGGTAGGTGAACTTTTAATTGACAGTAGATTAGATAGAACAGTTTCAGAAGAGATATTCGAAAGATGTATATTTGATGATTGAGATAAAGAATACGGATAACAGGTTTGATTATTAAATGATTTTTTAGAATAAGTTGTACCAAAAAATTCAGCAAACAAGTTGCTTATGGATATATCATCTTCAGCTCTACGAGAACCAAATTTTAAATACTTGGGATATGTATTGGCACGACGTTTAGAATTAATAAATTTATAAAAAGCCTTTGGGTTTTTCTTTATATTTCTTCTCATTCGGTGTATGTAGCTATTGTAGGCCAATTTATTAGCAGTGATATAATTAGATCGTGCAATTGAATAATTTAGGTAATCACGAGAAGAGCCAGATAATTTAAATTTTTTATAAAGTTTATTCTTCCTGTTTTTAATATTAATTAAGTATAAGCTATTCCATGGTGGACTCTTATTATTAAGAGCGAACGTTGTAGGAACCGATTCAGAAATGCAGTGATGTAATACAGCATAGAAATTTGATATAATGTCATCAAGGTTATTTCCAGAAATTATTGAATCCCAAGCAACATTTGACAATAAGTTGTTGAATTTATTGTAATCCGTACGATGGAAAGAAAAGACTTTATTACGATGTGTTTTACGTAGTTCAGCTGGTACATAGATATTCAATGCAATGGTAGGATGAAAACGATCTTCAGGAATGCAGATAGGATCACAACGGTTAATAGAGCATTCGTCCGTATTATTCACAAATATTAAATCAAGAATTTTAGAATAGTCATTAAGTATTCCATTAATTTGAAATAAACTCATATCATACAAAATATTGAAAAAATCAGTGAATCTATCATTAATCGTTGATTGAATATAGTATCCATTCTCAAAATTCCAACATATGGAAGGAATATTGAAATCACCAATAATAATCAGGGAGTCATTTTCACTGGCAGAGCAGGCAACTATTCTAACAGCTTCAGCATGCTGGATGTATAAGTCTTGCGGTGATGAGGGGGGAATGTATGAGCATGTTATGAATATTCTTCGACTCTTAAGTTTAATAATAACAGCTATAAACTCGATATTAGGTAATGAATCAAATATAAAAGTTCAGATGAAATAGTACTAGAAACAGCTATGAGGACACCACCACCATAAGAGCCACGATCACGACGATAAATACAATATTTATTACAAAGTATTTCAGTATTTAAAAATGAACAATCAAGTTTCAGTAAATGCCAAGATATGATAATTGCAGTCAAAACTTTCCAAATATAAATTTGACAGTTTTGTTCTTAAGCCGCGAACATTTTGATAGAGTAATGATATTGAGTCAGTTGATATTAAATTTAGTTTTTTGAAGCATTTTGTTCATGATGAGGAAGTACACCAATTTTATTAGACATATTTTTTTCTTTATATATATACTCGCGAACTAAAGTATTATCAGGCCAAAAGTTAGAGTCGACAATAACATTGAAATCAACATGTGAGGTGGATATTTTAAACGATGAAATGGACCTGGGTGTAGAAAATGAAAATTTTTGTATGCGAATATCAATATTTCGACCAAATTTAGATCTAATATAATAATCAACATCCTCTGCCGTTGTGTCACATGTCAACCTTGAAACAAATACAGTTTTCCGTGGTGGGATAGCTTGTAGCGGTTTATGACTAATTTGGTTATCTAATGTACCGTCATTTGGTTTGGTAGTATATATAGAGGAATTTGTGGTAGAAGACTCCTTATTTATATTACCTGATGGAGAGTTTAACTGGACGACATTTGATGGTGAAGATGTAGAACGACCAGCACTAAGAGCAATCGAATTAGCAGGAGTAGGAATGGATATATTATTTAAAGACTGAATTATGGGTAAATTATTTAATGATATTGATGAAGCAGGACAACCAGGACTAGCAACTGAATTTGCAGAAGTAGGGACAGATACAATGTTTAAAGAGGGAATTTCGGGTAACTTATTTGCTCTTTTCCTCTTTTTAGGAGAATTGTTACAATCTAAATTAATAAATTTTTCCAAGCCTTGGAAATTATTAAATAAATCCCCAAATTTCGCCAGTTTAGATTGTACAGACAAAAACTCCTTATGCAGTTGATCAAATTCACTCTTTTGGCTTCTAAAAAATTTATAAAATTCGATATTGATTTTCTTGCAATTAAAACAAGTCCAGTGTAGTGACTTTGCTGGATCCAAAAGTGCATCTGCATCACGTGGTTTAAGTGCCGTACATTTAACGTGGAAATTGCCTAAGCACAACCAACAAGAAATCATTCTATCATTTGCCGTAATATTACAATTTGGGCTCAAGCAATCCATATTAGTAAAAGAAATTACAAAAATTTATGACGTGAAAAAAAATGTTCGCTGGGTTGATATTATTCAGCTAAATAAATTTATGGTATAGGGCGAAACTAAAAAGCTTTATCAAGTGCACAAACCAGCTTGAATATAAAACTCCAAAACAGCAACTTTGTAAAATAGCAGATGTAACTAAGAGTACTAAAAACGATCAGCTGCTTCCAGAAATGCAAATTTCAGTATATTCACCAAACAAATAATATATATGTATAAATATGTATATGATAGCAAAAAATGCAAAAAATATTTGCTAATTATCCAAATAAAACCTTATAAAATAGGATAAAATGTTTGTCGCCAACAATATCAAGGCTCACTGGTCACATTAAAACCAATAAATATATTAAAACAATTGTTACAACCACTTAAAACAATAAATAATACGGAGCGGCAAAAAAAGCAACACAGCACACATAACTCTTCTTCTTCTGTAAATAAAGTTACAAAAAGTCGTTATTAGATATTATAAAAATTATTAAAATGTCTAAAAAGCACTAAAGGCACCAATGGAAAATTTAAAAAGCACCAAGGTAGTGCATTTTCTTTTTTTGGCACCAGAGCTAAAAATTTGGCGTTTTGAAACATCAAAAAGCACCAAAAATAATGCCAAAAGCATTGCTGATAGGCATGTATTTATTAAATTTATTATTTAAATGCAAAATTAACAAAATTAAAAAACCAAAGAAAATGAAATAAATTAATCAAATATTCAGAAATAACTAAAATTTCGCGATCATTATTATAATCATTAAATAATTACATAAGATACTTACATACATATGTACATAATTTTTAATTACCATAAAATAAAAGTTAGTTTAGTAGATATCAAAGTTAACTTAAGAAAATTATATATTGTTTTTATCATTAAGTAAACATTCAAAGTAGATTCCCAGAAAGGTGCATTGAAGGGGTAAAATAAATTACAACTAATTTTTCTGCTGAATGAATTTGTTTTACCAAGTTATCATTTACTTTAAAATATTCTTTAAACTGTGTACAATTCATATCATCATTTAATTTAGTAACCAAAATGACTTTGATGGTTTCCATTTTCATGAGTTTTTTCGTTGGTCCATATATAATTTAATACAGAAAATACCCTTTCTGTTGGAGCATTTGAACCCGGTAAACACAAACTGAACCCGACAACCGTCAAAATAATTTTAAAATTTATGTATGCTTTTTTCTCTAAAATGTACATACATATATGAAATGTATTGCTTAAGGTGCTTTTACACTATTCTAGAAGTCTTCAGATTTTTATTGGATTTTGTCGAAACAAAATCTAATGGTTTTTGGTCTGACTGTAAAAAAATCATACGTAAAATGTTTTTATTACATACATACATAACTTGCCCTTACAACCCTGAGTCAGGATTACGGCCTAGCTTCCCGCAGCACTCATGTTGTGTGTGTAAATTTTTATACATGAGTACCGGGACCTACAGTTTAATGTCGACTTCGAACGACAGACTTTGAGAAGCTTGTTCATGGCAGTTAATTACTCTCAGAGCTTTTGCCAGAAGACTGCTGAGAGGTAGTCGCCGAAAGAAATATATATTTTTTTTAAAGATGTCGGAGCTGGGTGTCGAACCCAGGGCTCATGTCTTAGTAAGCCAACACACTAACCACTAGACCACGGCGACTACAATGTTTTTATTACATTTTGCTTTTACACTATCACATTTCAAATAAAATGGAAACAACAGCTGTTTGTGTTTTTTCTTTCTCCAACGATGGACATGTTGATACGACAATGTTTGTTTTATTAATATTTCATAATATAAGCCATATTTAATTTTTTTACAACAAATATTTTGTATTTATTTTATGTTAAAGGGAAAGAACTTGAAATGTTAACTATATTTTGTATTTTAGTAGTTATTTAATAAAAACAAAGGAATAAGCTGAATTATGTTGAATAATTTCTAGTTTTCCAACCCTAATTTTTTCTTATAAATATTTGTATATAAAAGCAACTCTGATAAAATGAAAAATCTAATGGTTTAGAAAAATTTCTAAAAATGATGAGAGCCATACGACTGTCAAATTTCTATCCGTATTTTTTGACAATTCATTACATATTGTTTTCACACTATTATACTTTTTCATTTTATTTGAGTTTTTGATGTGTCGTTATACTCAGCGGGATAGTGTAAAACCACCTTTAAGGGGGGTTTAGACGGTAATACAAGTCATACGTAAAATCAATGAGAAAATATTATGAAATTCCATCGGTATTTTAAAAATGAGAGTAAAAATCTTACGACAGATATTTATTGCGTTTACACGGTTGATAATATACCAAAACAAAGTAAAATGAAAACATAAAATGCACATACACATGCACACAAAATTTACATGCATTGTGAATACATTTAACATAAACAAACAAAAACATAAAAATGCATCCCTGATCTAATGAAATGTGATGGTTTTTTAAAAAATTTCAAAAAACAAAGAGAACCGTACGACTGTCAAATTTTCATCCGTATTTTCTCTCAATGTCGTACGGTCTCATTACACATCAAGTTTACACGATACTATTCATTCTCTTCTACACAAAAATTTGACATGTCGTACGACTTGTATTACCGTCTAAACCCCCCTTTATTGAAATCAGCATATCTCTATGGCCATTACGTTTCTGCTTAAGATACTCGTCAGGAGACTTTCTCAAAGGTGTTAATCAAAACTACAAATACTACTTTGAGACATGAAAATACAGAACAAATACTGAACATTAAATAAAATACAGAACATTTTTATGTTTTTCCCTAATTAATAATTTAAACAGAACACGGGCTTCAACTACAGAACTGTTCTCTATAATACAGAACGCATGGTCACCGTAATTATCATACACAGTCATACGATTCATTCCCAAGAAAATCATATCGATTTCTGCCACACTTTTAAAAGTCGCATCAAAATGGCAACATTAGTGCCACACTATCACACAAAATAAGATGCAAAGCATATGAAGAGTTGCTTTTTGCTAAAATCTTATAAAATGCAACCCTGATGGCATGAAGAAAAAAATGTTCATGAATTTTTTAAAAGATTATGAAGTCGGACAGACTTGTCAAAAATCTGTCATACAGATGAATTTTTACGCCAGACTGTTATACTTTTTTAATACACACGATTTTTTTGACAAATCGTACGACTCAATAGGATAGTGTATTACTCAGAGTTGTAAACGAATCATTCATGCACTGAATTAGAAAAATTTTGAATTAATTCTTTTCCAAAAAAAAAAAAAAAATCAAATGAAGTTTGAAAAAATTCATTTAAGTAAAGCAAACATGAATTGCAATTTATTTCCAATTCATTTGAGCTTAATTGATTTCGAATTAATTGAAATGAGTTAGAAAAAAAGAATTTCAATTATTATTGCACAATTCATCATTGTTATTATTAATGATCAAGACAAGCTTTAGCTTTGACTTTGTTTAAACAGACTTTTTTTGTGCAGTCCCAAGTAACCGTATTAAAACAGGTTCAAGTGTATATTCAATATAAACTACTAAATGAAAATTTGAAGGCTGTTGACCGTATACTAGATCTTGGCATTGTTCTTGATAGCGAATTAAATTTGCATGCTCATTTGGAATATATAATTCCTAAAGCTTATTCGGCGTCTTCATTTATAAGAAGAAACTGTAAATACTTTTCCGATCCCTCTACACTGAGATTATTGTATATTAAGTAGTTCGTTCTAAGTTAGAATATTGTTTATTTGTTTGGAACCTATATTATTCTGTACATTCTAATCGGATTGAAAGAGTTCAGAAAAAATGTTTAAAGTACGCTCTTCGTGGTGAGTGTGAACTTTTAGTACATTCCTCATATTATGCTCGCTGCTTGCTTTTGGGATTGAAACCACTTAATATTAGAAGAATTACCCATTCTGCCATGATAATATTTAATACTTACTGTGTTTATTTGCCTAATTCTATCTGTTTTTGTATTCCTTTTAGATAGCTAAGATCTTGTAATTTGTTTTATGTGTCTACCTGTAATACTAATTATGCTATGAATGAGGCTCTTGTACGATCATTGATATCGTTAAATTGCATGAATGCTGCATTAAGTATAGATTTGTCATGGTCCCGTGAAAATTTTAAACACTATTTAAAAAATAAGGTTGTACATAATTTATTTTTAAGACATCTCTAGCTTGTAAGGATATATTGCAAATTCATTGGCGAAAAAAATAAATAAAAAAATAATTAAATTTATATTTAGTAAGAAAAACAAAAGAATAAAAAATAAATTTAACAAAAAAGAAAAAAAAAACCTAATGTAACCAAAAGAATTGTTATTGTAAACAAATTTAAGAAACTTTCGTAAATGTAAAAGAAAAAGAAATGTTATTATAAAAAATGTAAAAAATTGAAAGTAAATGTATGGAAGAATTTTGTATTTAAGATTAAGAATTTTAAAATTAAGTGTCAAAAATAATTTGGAAATAAAAAGAACGGCCACAGTTGGCCAAAAGGCACAAAGTGGTCAATAACAAAAACCAACACATTTAAATTTATTTTTTATATTTTCCTATAAAAACAGGAACTTTTTCATATTTTCTATACATATTTTGTATTTTTGCAGTTATTTATTAAAAAAAGAAGAAATAAATTATGGGAAATAACTTTCAGTTTTCCATACCTGGTTTTTTCCTGTATTTGTGTAAAAAAGCAACTCTAATAAAACGAAAAATCTTTTGGTTTAGAAAAAATTCTAAAAAGGATAAGAGCCATACGCCTGTCAAATTTTCCATACGTATTTTTTGACATTTCATTACATATTGTTTTTACACTATAATACTTTCTTATTTTATCTGAGTTTTTGCCATTTCGTTGTACTCAGTGGGATGGTGTAAAACAAGCTTAAATAACATTTAGAACGAATGGCCCGAATTCTTTCATTTTAAACCATAATTTTAAAAATTTGTAATTCGAAAAAGAACATTTCTTTATTTTACTCGTATTTAAAACATATCACTTTTATATCTATGTATATACATATTGCCTAAATATTTTTAAGCATCACATAACAAAACAGATTGATTATATTTCGCATAAACTAAAAAAAAACAATCCATCCCGCTTACCGCAGGTTTGTTAACACCTCTTGGAATTTTAGATTCAAGACCGTTTTTTTTTTTATTGTTAATTGAGATAAAAATATTTAAATATAGATGAAATAATTTTATTATATTCATTTTAAATCTAAGCACATACATATAAAAGTATGTATTTGCATCAGTTTTATTTTCAATTTTGGGTAAGGTGTGTTATCAAATTGTCGTTATCATTATTATAGCCAGTAGTAAAAAAAGCCTTTTCATACTCGTACTATTAAATTTATATATTTACTACTGAGCATCCCAGTGTCTATGTTAGTTATTTTTAAGTAGACGAGGTTTAATTTTTATTATTATTTTTTCATTGGCTATGGAAGGGAATACAAGAAATCAGTATTTGGCAGGAATATGTGGTAAGATTAATACAAATATGTACATATATACTTATTGACATAAAATAATTGATTTTTTAAATAATAAACTGTAACATACTTTTCAGCCAATATTATTTCGATTTCCTATGGCGCATTTATTGGCTGGACTTCAGCGAGTTTCGTAGAATTACAATCGCCTGATAGTCATCTATTATCTGGACCTCTAACCAGTAATGAAGCTGGTTGGATTGGATCAATGCTATGTGTTGGTGGTTCTTTAGGCACTATACTGTTCTCTTGGTTGGCAGATAAAATTGGAAGAAAACGCTGTCTATTGTTAATAACGCTACCTGCTTTAGTAAGTAAATTTCAAACTTAATCTAATTATTATATGTATAGGAAGACCTGTTTTTATGCAGACTATTTTTGTGCCAGTTCTTTTTTCACGCATTTTATTTTATTCAGTATTTTTGTGCGATGTTATGGTTATGATAGTTTCTGGTCGGTATATGAGAGTTAAACGCAATAAACAAAGTTATCAGCAGTATTTGTAAAACAAATATACATAAGTATGTACCTAACTACGAAATATTTCTATAATTTTTTATGGTAATCGTATATAATACTGGAACTAAAGGTCTGTATAAATGTTTTGCTTTTCTGACAATTTAGAATGATTCGAGAAGTGAACTCTAATTGAGAGTAAATTCAAGCATCGAAGCAAATATTCATTCTATTCGTTTTGCAGCCAACGAAACGAAACTAAACGAACAGCCTCAATAAATGAATAGAATAATATACAGTAAATCTAAATTTATTCTCAATTATTATGGCGACATTCGAATGTCTTGGAATGTCTTGAATTTCCTTTGTGAATGAAAGCATGTATTGAAGTAAATGCGATAGTTTGTAGTACAAACAAGCGAATACAAACAAACAAATTGAAATCTAGCAAGAAGAATAGTCTGTGTATATTAGGAGGAAGTGGCAGCCTGGTAATGACAAGGCACACTTGAGTACACATAGCGGCCCGTTGTGATAAGTCTGTGTATATTAAAGCATTTAAAGGCAAAAAAAAGGCAATTACTTTTTGAATATGTAATTTACTTTTTTTTAAGTTTTTGTAAATATGTATGTGGGAGTGCCAGTGATAGGACAGCGCCGTAGTCAACGTTTGGCTGAGTATAATGAGAGATATAGAGAGAGTGTAACGGACAAAGGTAGAAGGAATGACTGATAGAAAAATACAGACTAGATTTAAAAAAGCAGACAGACATTCAAGGAAGTTGAAAGTAGCAATCAAGCCAAACGGACAGACGCGGACAGTTTTAATATGGTATTATTTGTAAAATAAATATTTATAAAAAATAAATAAATAATATAATAAGTATCAATAAACAAAATGTCCGTGCTATTTTCAACGTGTGGATCATCAAATCCCACAAATGGGGGCTCAACCGGGATTGAGTTCAAATTGGTGCCAAAACTTTGTGTGTTAATTTAATTAAATTAGTGGAAACCAAAGTGAATTGTGTAGTTAAAATAAGAAAACAATTTAAAACGTGAAACAATCAAGAACACGGTATATTAAAAGTACATAAATGCATAAATTCGGGTTACATAAAATATAAAAGGTTTTATAAAGTTGAAAGAAGTAGAACTAACAGAAACACTGAAGCCTAAATAAAAAAATATTAAAAACGCAGTTTTACATTACAAGGTGCAAAAAAAATATATTGCAATAAATGTGTTGGTGTTGTGTTGCTTGTTCTAGAAATTTTCAGTTATATTTGCCTTTGACAAAAGTTCACAAATTAAAAAAAAGAACCGTTTACTTTTAGTAACGAAACGAAACATTTTGCCCTTGAAACAAGTCCTTGAAAAAAAGAGAACCGTTAACTTTTGTGCCTATACAGAAATTCAAAAGGCAAAGTAACCAGTGTAAAATCAAAATTAACGAGTAAAGTTAAACACAAACCTTGTACAAAAATCGAACTAACATAAAGCAAATTGAAAGAACAAAAAACAACGATCAATTATACAGCAACAACAACACCAAATCCAGATGAACATAATGCTATAAACATAACAAAGGCTACCGACCATCGACTACAAGCTGTCAAAAATAGAATGCATGTGTGCATATGAGAATAATTATTTTAACGGCTACACGACTACCGAACACACGACTACTTTTGTAGCCCGTAGCCAACTTAGGCTAATTTCTATTTTTCTTGGCGACAATAAACAGTTTAGTGCTGCCAATACAATAAGATGCATGAAAAAGGTGTTTAAAAAACGCAATATATGAAATATATGCATTAAAAATGCGAAAAAAATTTTAAGTTGCACCACTGAAAATAAATAATCATTTGTTTACATTTTTTTGTTTAATTTTCATTTACTTATTTCATTTATATACAACAGTTTTTATTTCATTTTTAATTTATTATTTAATTGCCTTTTTAGTTTCTTAAATTTTTATAAGTTTTCTTCAGATATTTGTTGTTTTTTATTTCCTCACAATTTCACTTACAAAAAATATATTTTGTTTAGGTTATGTTCAATGTGTCAAAACAGATGTTTATTTTGTAGCTGTAGTCGTTATTATAATTAAGTAGCTGGCTACTTGGCTACTTTCGTAGCCAGCGATTTTTGTAGTCGTGTGTTCGGTGTTCGATAGCCTTTGTTGTGTTTATAGCATAAAGCAAAAGAAACTAAATGAAAAGAATAACTCAATATTCTGGTGAAAGAACGAGTGCCTTTGGAAAATGTTCCTAACTTTGTGACGACAGTAGACGCCTGAAAACAACAACAGAAGCAAATGTTGTTGAGCTATGATATGAGTGCAGTGTTCCTATAGATGACTTAAGTAAAGAAGTTGTGAAAGAAGAAAGCTTAGACTAAAGAAGAGTGAAACTAAAGAAGAGTGCTTAGACTAAAGAAGAGTGAAACTGAAAACTGAGCGGCTGAAGCAAACAAGAAGGCGAGCAGCTGAAGATAAGTAAAGAGATGCTATGTGTTGGAGCAAAATGGTGATGTACAATTTTATAAAAAGTTTATTCTATTGAGTTTATTGTATTGAAAGAATAGACCATTGTAAAGAAACAGTATTGCAAGAGAAGTTGATTAGACATTTCAGTTTTGATCGGAAAGTAGATGATGTCGGTTCGGAGCATGGCACAGTGGCTTCTAATGCTGGGCAACAGTCAGGTACAGAACATTTTGGGCATTCCACGTTTACGTTGAGGGATATCGAAGTACTCTGTCAAGATTCTGGGGTGAAAGTCAACCCGATATTTCCACTTGGCTAAACGACTTTCTCTGAAGACCAAAATTAAAGTTTAGGAAAAGGTGTCCAAATCAAACCCGCCATTACGCTTAAGCGGAGCACGAATAGGACCAGGGGTAAAACCAAAAGTTTCCAGCTGTTATAGATGTGGGGAAAAGGGCCACTTAAGCACCGTCGAAATGTTTTAAGTGCCATGAAATAGCTCACAAATCTTTTAATTGCAAAATGGGCGAAATGATGAAGGAAGAAGTAAAGGCTTCAACGTCTAACACAATAATGCAAACAATGTCTAGCCAGGAGAAAAAGTCTCGTAATACTACAATCTTACGATCAAATAGAATTTTCAAGGACGTTACCATTCTAGGTTTTGAAGTATTAGCTCTTGTAGACACTGGTAGTGACATCAGCTGCGTGCGGTACGATTCTCTCATGCATATGAATAAGGCCACATTGACGGCTGAAAATATGAAAATTATTGGAGTAGGAGGAAAACATATAGAAACAATCGGATCGCCGGTGACTAAGGTCTGGTTAGATGGTATAGAGGTTCCAATTAAGTTTTATGTGACTCGAGATCGCGATATTTTCTACTCAGCAGTATTAGGTAATAATGTGTTAGAATATGTCGACGTATTGATAAATGCAGATGGTGCGAAGTTCTCACTAAAGTCTTCTAAACCTGAGGCCGTTGAATTTATTAGTAGTATTAATTCTTGCTTAATGATCGGAGACTCATTACGACGTAAGATAAAGAAATATCAGCAGAATGACGAGTGGATAAGAGCGATAGGCAAAATACTTGAAAGGCATAAGATTTCTACTTAAGATTTGGTTTTGTACACAAGAATCCAACCAAGAAACTTGTTGTCATCCCAGCTAATATGGAGCGTGAGATTATGGAGTTGACTCATAAGCAAGGACACTTTGCGTCTAAAAAGACCGCAGAATTAGTGGCTAGAATTTTTTATGTAATGAATTTAAGTACGAAGGCAAAAATATCGTGAAGAATTGTATTGAATGCATTATGAAGAAATCGAAGAGAGGAAGGCAAGAAAGATCGATATCGCCAATCGGCAAAGATGATAAGCCACTTATGAGATACCATTTTGATGACATGTACCAAGTGGAAACCCCTAGAGGGCAATACAATTTTGAAAGAAAAGAAGATCGAAATATCAGAATACTCCACCACAAACGTGATACCGTGAGAGAGCTTGCGCGTGGAAGCATCTTAAAAATTCAACGAGAAAAAAAACAAAACGTAGATAAGAGTCGAAGCAAACAGAGAAAGTACGAACCAGGAGAATTGATCGCCATTAAGCGGATACAAATCGGCACTGGTCTGAAATTGAAGTCGAAATTCTTAGGTCCTTATCGAGTCGTAAGGAAACTAAACCACGGAAGGTACGAAGTCGCAAATGTGGAAAAAGGCGAAGTGTATTAAAATCTGTTGCATATTCCTAGGATTGCACTTTTCTATCATTTTTCATAAGTTATAATAGCGATGGTATTAAAAAGTACAATCCTAAGATTATGCAACTTATTTTATTAAAACTTGTCTCTAGTTTACCCGGCCATTTTAAGAAAATTCATAAGTTTGTTTAACGATCTGTAAAAATTTGTGAATTTTTTTGGGTAAATTCAAAGAATAGGCTTTTAGGGTTCATTCGGTTTCAGTAATAAGGTGAATATAACCAGACCTATCTTTTATTTAAAAAAAAATTGCAAATTTTGAGGCTTAGAAGGCAATATTAATTCGGTCATATCTCCTACACTTCATACGCAATCTAAACAATTTTTTCTACGAATTAAAAAGGAAGTGCTGTATTTCAATAAAAACTGCATTGAAAAGTTATCAAGTAAAATATCTGACATATACAAGCTACTGAACTGTGTAAAAATGTTCCTCAGTTTTCGTTTTACAATATTTAAGTGACTGCTGTAGACTTTTTCTAAGACAAAATATTTCTCTTTAATCAAATAAATTATGAATTTGTCTCAGTGAAACACTCTTCTTTGCAACGGTATTATTTGATTTGTGAAAAATAGTTGGCTGATTTTCATGAAACTATTTTATTTTCTTTATTTAGTCAATATAATACTCCGTGCCAACTTTCAAGTTTCTAGGTCCACTCCTTATATTTTTTGCACAAAATTGTATGAAGCCGAACCAGTGTGCGCCGTAGCCAACCTTTAGCTGAGTATAGTGAGAGATAGAGAGAGAGTGTAACGAACAAAGGTAGAAGGAATGACTGATAGAAAAATACAGACTAGAATTAAAAAAGCAGACAGACATTCAACTAAGATGAAAAGTAGCAATCAAGCCAAACGGACAGACGCGGACAGTTTTAATATGATATTATTTGTAAAATAAATATTTATAAAGAATAAATAAATAATATAATAAGTATCAATAAACAAAATTTCCGTGTTATTTTCAACGTGTGGATCATCAAATCCCACATGTATGTATGTATTTTTAAAAATTAAGCCAAAAATATAAAGAAAAATAACATAAAAAATTATTCAGTTCATTACTTATTATTATTCAGTTCTTTAGTACTTATAAAACCAGTGCAAGAAATTATTCTCATATTACAAACAAGACATTCCATTCACTCTATTCATTCCATTCTAACTCATGTCATGTCTCCATACTCTCTTGTCTCCATTCTCTCATTGTTAACATTCTAACGACAACAACCACTTTTTATATTTGTTTTACTTTTATAAATTAGAGTTGGAAGTGTGTTTGAAAATTTTAGAATGGCTTGAAGATCGTTTCAAACATACCCGTGCAGACCTTTAACTGGAACATATGTTCTTGACAAAAATATGCGTTACTTTTTTTACTATCGATTATTGAAATGTAATGCTCTCTGAACCACACCATTCACATGAGAGTTTAGTTTAAGTGTTATCAAAATTAGGGCCACTTTTTGAATTGGAGATTAGCGATTAAATTAACTTTAATCTTTGATTTCACTTTTTGGGTTGACATAATCTTATTGTTAATTGCTAGTTTAATCGACCGATGCTGGTAGTTTAATCTTAAGGGAGAACTGTCAAATTCCATGTGTGTAATATAAACAACTGTTGAAAATATTGTATTATTTATTCATTTATTTAATAGAAGAAAACACAAAAATTAAAAGTTAAGTAAAAATGGATTGTTCCAGTGCTGATAAAGATTTGAATGATCACAAATATCGTTGGCCAGGTTCAGCACATGGGTTTTTTTTTTTGCACTCTATAATGTTTTTTTGTTTAATTTTAATAAATAGGTTACTTCACTTGAAGTAAAATTCGAATTTTCATATTAAATATTTTTTCTTCACTGTTTGAAGACATCTTTTTTTTATAAATGTTTTAACTCTTTATTATGCTCAAAAATATTTGGCGGAATTATTTTTTCATTAATAACAAAAACAAAGTGTTATGAAAATGTATATGTATGGTATACATAACTAGAATGTTGTGAAAATATATTTGACATTTGCAAAAAAGAAGTTGCCATTTGTCTTATTCAGTATGGCAATACTAGTAGATTTAAACTCTTACTCAAAAACACAAAACACAATTTATACCGGATTAAATTTAATCTTAGATTAGGTGACTAAATCGTAAACTTGACTTTAATCTCCAACTCAAAAAGTGGCCCTTAGAGATTAGCGTATTCTTCGAGGTTCGTAGCAAGATTCAAAATGAAACACGATTATTTGCTCCCAATATTTGTATGGCGAATCTACTTGTTTCAAACAGACTTCTGCCGCGAACCTCTTATAAGAACGCCAACGTCGCAAAAATTGATTACCTACTACACTACATGGTACCTTAAGAATGGCAAGCGAGTGTAAAGAATAATGATTAAGTTGATTTTTATATGTAAAACAAGTAGATACATACATATGTATGTAAATAAAATGTTTAAAAATATCTACATAAGTACTAAATTTAATGAAGTAAAAAAGATTTGGGTTATTTTCGATGTGAAATTTGTTTTTACGCGGTCCATATTGATCGCATAGGTGGATTGTAAAGTTTTGTGTAATTCTTTTATGATGGACCGCATCCAGGTCACAAAACATATTTCTGTTTATTCATTATTTGAATATATAAAATTCTAGTGTCAAAGTTTTTTTTACCTTTTCCAATATGGCTCGACCGATTCGTATGCATAACTATGTGTAAGCCTGAGAATTGGATATAAAATATATGCATACATACATACATTATAACACTTTTAGAGAGTTACTACCTAGCTTCTCGCAGGTAACGACTTACAATTTAAGGTCGACTCCACACGGCAGACTTTAGAAACTTGTTCATGGCAATCATTTACTCTCAGAGCTTTTGCCAGAAGTATATGGGCAATTTCAAAAATTTTCAACATTTGTTGAAACTGAGTTCAGATGCTTATTATTCCTCCAGTTTTTCGAATTGACCAAAACGGTCAAAAGGGAATGGTAGGCCACACTAGAAAACTGGGAAATTCAAAATTTCAGACCATTAGTTCTTTATCTCTAAAAGTTATGGGCACTCAAATATTGAAAAACTCAAAAACAGGCTTGAAATTTACAAGAGTTTTTTCATATTTCATCACTTTTCTACTTTTAGTTTTAAACTTCCGATGCCCACTGATATAAAATAAAGTCACTAGACTTTGTAGATATTTACACTATAAAAGTTATGCCAATACTACTATTTGGGAAAAAGTTGTACAGCGGTTCATTTTTGAAACCAAAAATTTCCGATTTTTTAATTTTCGCAGTTTTTTCTATAGCGTTTTTGCGCCGTTCAAGAAAATTGCATTTCGTCAACAGTATTTAATAGATGGTGTAATTTGCTAAAATTTGCGCCATATCACATCGATGTCAGGCTGCTAGTTGCTGAGAACGATGACCTCAAACTTTTATAGAATTGGCGTAAATTTGTCAAGAATGAGAGTTTTTCGCGTCTGACATTTGCAATCTTTTTTAAAACTGGTTTATGTATTGCGTGATCTAAACTTCTTAGTAAATGGCACCTCAACGTCAAGAAGGCGTTAAAATATTTTGAAACGCAAAAATTTTATAAAGAAAATAAAAATTTTGCGAAATTTCATGATTTTGTTTCGTGTTTTTTTTAATTAATCCGTGGTTTAAAATCAATGTAAAGTATTGAAAATGAAGTGAGGCGGTGAACTAAAGATCATATATAAATACGGTTGAATTCGGTCCATATTTAGAGGGTACAGTGACATTTTTCTTCAAACACATTTTGCTTTGTGACATCTGCAGTTATGTATAGATTCCGCCGCGATTAACAGCAAATGAAAGGTTTTTTTAAGCTTGATAATAAAACCGAATAGGCATTTAAAAATTTTCATGATTTTAAATTTTACAGATCAAAAAAAAAATCCTAACCTCAAAAATAATTCTTATATAATTTTTTTTATTTTTTAAATTTGCAAGTTAAAACATTGTTTTTCTATAAATTAATTATGCGTTATATAAACACATATTATAACAATCGGTGAAACATTCATATTTTTGAAAAAATTCAAGTTTTTTAATGTTAAGGATATTTTAATTATAATTGATATTTTTATGTATTTTATCAGTGCATTGATGAATTTGGACTGCACTGATGAATTTGGAATGAGTTTCATGCATCCATACAACATTTATTAAAATAAACCAATAAATTTAACTTTAAATTTTTTTAAAGAGATTTTAACTTAAAACCAGGGACCGTAAATAATGATTATTGTTCGTTTTTTTAAATAAAAAAATCAATCACTTAGAACAGACATAAATAAAAATTTTTTGCACCATTATTATTACTTTTTAACAATCTTTGCATATCCGTCATGATTTTTAAATTTTTGATTTTTAAAGTTTTCTTCAATGGTAATGATTATTTTTGAGTAATATTAATAAAAATCAGCCATAATCATTATTTTTGAGCAAAAGAAATAAAACTCAAAAATAATCATTATTTATGATTTTTATTTTTTTCGCTCAAAATAAAACTCACTTTTAATTTACTTTATATATTATATATGAAAAAAAATAATTTTTGTGCAAAAAAATGATATTTTATATAACAAAATGAACAAGCATGTCTTAATATTTTTTCTTTTATTAGTTCTGACAAAATTTTTATATGTAAAAAACCTCAAAAAAAAGTCATAAATTGAAATCATAAATAATGAAATCATAAATAATGATTATTTTTGAGTTTTATTTCTTTTGCTCAAAAATAATGATTATGGCTGATTTTTATTTATATTGCTTAAAAATAATCATTACCATTGAAGAAAATCTTTAAAACTCACAATATAATCATTACTGTGTAATTTTTATTATAAAACTCATAATGATTACGGTCCCTGCTTAAAACCTCCATAACTTTCGCGCCGTTTGCAATAAATGATTAACGCGAACTGTTTTGGTATGCTAAAATATCACCCTTCACGTGACCAAAGCGTCATTCGTGTCATCCAAAAAAAAAATTTCGAAAAAAAAAATATCAAAATGTCGAAAATTTTTGAAATTGCCCATATACATTTCAAAATTTTCAAATAGGCAATGCCACGCCCCATACAAAGTGATTTTTATTTGCTTTAATCTTAAAAAAAATAGTAAGTGTTACTAAATTTGGTTTAAATATCTGTATAGAAAATGCATTGTAGCATCAGTCGAATAGGTGTGTTTCTGTACTTTTTCGGAAAGTTCGGTAAATAGAGAGTAAGCAATAATTTCTCTCAATAAGAGACAAATTTACACAAAAGTTCGGAAACATAAAAAACCAAATATTTTTCCCATTCCCATAAAAATTAAAAAAAGCACAACTTTACGTCACACACATACATATTGAACATATACTTATGCATAAAAATTATTGTCGTAGTCGCCGTGGTCTAGTGTGTTAGATTACTAAGACGATAGCGCCGGGCTCAAATCTTAGCTCTATCTTGAAAAGAAATATGAAGAAAATTATTTCTTTCGGCGACTACCTGTCAGCAGTCTTTTGGCAAAAGCTCTGAGAGTAATTGACAGCCATGAAAAAGCTTCTCAAATCTGTCGTTCGGAGTCAACTTTAAAGGTTAGTCCCGGTACTCATGGATAAAAATTAACATACACAACATGGGTGCTTAGAGAAGCTAGACCGTAACTCTAAAACAGGGTGGTAATGGCCAGTTAGGTATGTATGTATTGTCGTTTGTATTTATTATTTTAGACTTATACATTATTCACTTAAACAAAAATAAACTTTTTTATATAAATATTGACCTTCAATATACTACGAGTATAAGTAGTCTTTCAATGCAGGTTTACATAGAAATATTTTTTAATTCAACTTTAAAAATTGTTTTTTAGTATTATTTTTTAAACAGCGGATTATTTGCTTGCTTGCACTCACTAGTGCCAAGAAAAAGTATGGGCTGTTTCGTGCATGAAGAAGAATCCCAGCGGGAAAAGATTGATTACCTTATTTTATAATCAATTAAGTAATATACAGTGGTATATACGAATTTAAGACATAACATTTTACTTGTGGAATTCTGATTATTTTTACATCTTATCGAAAAAAAAATTAAATCCTTGTTGTTTTTTAAAGATCCCGGTAATGCTATGAAAAAAATTACTAATAATTTGTTGTTTATATTTTGCTAAATATTTTTTCTTCAATTTTATTCAGATTAATCTAAGTTTTAGGCTGGTCATGAATTTAGGACATAGGCAAAATTAACTTTAATACATTAAACTAAGGCTGAGATTAATAAAGATAATAATAAATCAGTAGTACTTGTTATTCTTGTGTGTTGTGTCCGCCGTGTCAACATGTGTTTTGCGCTGTCCGTCGTCTGTTGTGTCGTTTTGAATATATGTGTTTAAAAGGAGAGAACAAGAATAAAAAAATAAATAAAAAAGAGTGAACGTGTAACATAATTACACTAATAATCAGCATCATAATATCAGATGCAAATGAATAAATAAAATAAAATACCGTCATCAACAATAACAATAAAATTAAAAATAATAACGGCTGCATTGGCATAAAAAAAGAACAAAAAGTGATAGTGTTGGTACATGCTGTACAATCTGGCGACTATCAGAAAAGGGGCAAAAGTGCCACATTTGGGGCTTTTATGGCACCATTAGCGATACATTTGTGCTCTTCAATTCCTCTAATAATTTAGTTACAATTTTTATTTTGCGGGCTTCTCGGGGTTGTTTGCTGTTGGATTATTTAATGGTGAAGGTATAGCACTGGCCATTGAATAATCAATCAGCAGTCCATTTCCTTGCAGTTCGCATCTTAAAATAGGACATTTGTTTTTTTCTTATTGGTGTCGTGGTGGCAGGCCGTTTTCGTTTGGATTTTTGTAACGTGCGTGGGCTAAGGGCAAATTTCTTCTCTGTGTATGTTCATGCTTGTATCCATAGGCCGGATGTCCTCGCCTTATGTGAGACCCAGGTTTCTGGGGATGCTGAAGGCCAATATGTTGTGTTGTTTGCCGCACACAATCACCCTGTGCAACTAGTGAATGAACCAACTCACATTTCGTGTGTTGATGGACACCAGAATAATACACTTGACCTCTTCCTCACTTCACACCCTAATAAGTATGAAGTTGATATTCTTGCACCTCTCGGCAATTCGGATCATTGTACCATCTCTGCCTCTTTTCCGTTATCCAGGCTTCATGAGGTTTCTACGACAGATATGAAACGCTCAGTTTTTAATTACCTGAAAGCCCGTTGGGCTGAGCTCAACGATTTCTTTCGGCACTTTAACTGGGGACTTTGCTTCCTTGATTCAAATGTTAACGCCATGGCAGAAATGGTTGTGAATATAATAAAATTGGGGATGGATACCTATATCCCATCTAAAAATATTTCGATTAAACCAAGAGACAAATCCGAAAATTACCGCTCAATAGCAGTGTGTTCAACACTCTCCAAAGTTATGGAGAGTATAATAAATCACCACCTTATGAGGTATTTGGAGGCCAATAACTTGCTGATCGACCGTCAGTATGGCTTTCGTAGAGGTCGCTCTACTGGTGATCTACTGGCATTACTCTCTGAGCGATGGAGTGGATCTATTCACCGTTTTGGTGAAAGCAAAGTTGTTGCTCTGGATATCTCAAAAGCGTTTGATAGAGTCTGGCACGATGCTCTTATTTCCAAACTAGCTGCCTTCGGCGTCGGTAACCATTTCTGTCGTTTCATAACGAGCTTTCTCAGAGACCGTTCTATAAGAGTGGTTATAGACGGTGTCTCTTCCAACGAGTTCAGGCTGAATTCGGGAGTACCGCGAGGCTTTGATCTATCTCCCACCCTATTTTTAATTTTCCTTAACCATCTTCTCCTCCTAACCTCTAATCCTGTTTACTCCTTCGCAGATGACAGTAACATTTGTCACTCATATTCATTTGATCGTAGGCCGAGCCTTTTGGAGATCGGGGTGAGAAGGCAGAAAATGAATGACATACTCTCAAATGACCTGCAAAGAATCTCCGAGTGGGGTCTCGAGAACAGGGTCGAATTTAATGCGCGCAAGACCCAATATTGTTTTATTACGCATAGGCGTTGTGATGATTTAATCCTGCCATCTGTGACTATGGGTAATGTAAATATTGAGGAGGCTGACGCTCTTGATGTTCTGGGCATGAGAATTAGTTGTGATGTCCAGTGCCTCGGTTTTCTAAAACGGTGCAGGAAAGACTTCACTCCATCTGACCTTCTCAATATTTACAAAACCTTCATCCGACCTAGGATGGAATACAACTCTCATGTATGGGCCGGTGCTTCAAAATCGATTTTGGGGCTTCTCGACCGCGTACAGGAAAGGGCGAAGGTGTTTATCATCGACGGTAGGATATCAAATTCTATCGATTCGTTGGAGCATCGGTGCAATGTGGCGTGCGTTTCATTGTTCTATCGATACTACCATGGGAGGTGCTCTGATGAGATAAGGGATTTGATTCCGGGTGGTCGCATATTCTTGCGGACTACACGTACCTCTCTCAGAGCGCACCAATTTGTGGTTGATTGTTCAGCGAATCGCACAATGCATTATAGAGAGAATTCGTTATTTAGCCGCACCGCTCGTTTGTGGAACAATCTTCCGGCGAAAGTTTTTCCTGCCTATTACGATATCAGTTGGTTTAAATCAAATGTCCACAAACACTACTCCCTCTTTCCCCTTCCCACAACATATTTTCCTAGACCAGCACAATGTACTGCATGAGTAGGGGCCGTCCCCTGAGTGCTGGCCTTAAAAATAAAATAAAAAGTTAATATTTTGTAGGAAACCCTTTATTTCGGATCACAGCAGCGCATCTTCTAGGTAAACTTTCGACTAATGCCCTGCACCGTTCCTGTTGAATGGCATACCAAGCTTTTTTAATTTCTTTCCATAAATCTCTCAAATTCTTTCGTTTTACTGCTCGTAAATGCTCCACAACATCATTCCACAAGTTCTCAATTGGATTGAGATCCGGGGATTGAGCTGGCCACTTTAGTACAGTGACATGATTTTCCTCTAAGCAACTTTTCACTAGGCGTGAAGTGTGCTTAGGATCATTATCATGCATAAATTTCCACATTAGAGGCATGTTGTCTTCAGCAAAGGGTACCATAATGTTTGTAAGTATATCTTTGTAAATATGCTGGTCCATTTTAGTGTCAATCTTGTGTATAGGACCTACACCATTCCAGGAAAATGCTGCCCACACCATGACATTGCCACCACTATGTTTAACGGTTTTAAGGGTGTGCTTTGGGTGATGCTCTAAGTTTGGAGGGCGTCATACGTACCGTTTTCCATCAGAACCGAAGCGGCAAAACTTCGATTTATCGCTCCAGAGTACATTTTTCCAAAAATTCATCGGCTGATTCTGATGTTCTCTTGAAAACTCAAGTAGGGATTTAATGTTTTTTTTTTTTTTGACACAAGTGGTTTACGTTGTGCAATACATTCACGTAAATTTTTTTCATTGAGACGTCGTCTTATTGTCCTGGACGATATGTTAATACCGAAATCCAATGAAATTTCATTTTTAATTTTACTTGAGCTGGCGAGGGGATCCTAACCAGCTGCCTTATAAATTAAGCTATCTTCCCTAGGTGTAGTTATTCGGGCTCTTGGACGCTGTTTAACATTTTTGATGGTACCATGTCGCTTGATGTGTTCCAGAGCGTTGTAAATCCTAGATCTCGAACATTTAAGTAGCTTAGATATCTCCACTACTGTTTTTCCATCATTTTGCATTTTCTGGATCAATTTTCGCTCGGCATCCGAACTTCAAGTACCTCTGGCCATTTCTAACTAAATATTTTAATGTATTCCAACGTAAAATGGAATGTAACTTTAATTACTTACCTTTCAGCTTCAAAAAACACAAAAAATCACTCTTAAATTTCGAATATGTTTTAAATTCGTGGCCAGCTTCAAATGCACGTTTTTATAATAATATAATATAAATGGCAAAACAACTTAAAAATAAACAAAGCTTAATAACGGTAATTTTTCATAACATTACAGGGTACATTGAAAAATAAATAATATCTAATTTGATATTACAGGGTTGTAAAACTTATCATAACTAAGATCGTTACAAGGCATGTCTTAAATTCGTGTCTACCACTGTATTACTTCAGAATATATTACTTTTGGAATCGAGAAGGTAATTTCATGTGGCACACAAGTAAATATTGAGTACCATGTGTATTCCCACATCTATGAAGAAAGAAGTTATTGTTTGTTGGTTTTTGTCTTTTTCGTATATTTTGTTGAAAAAAACCGTAATTTGTTTTTTTTATATTTTACATATCGATTACTATGTACATTCCCACATATATAGAAGAAAGAAGTTATTGTTTCTACGTATATTTGTTTGAGGATTTTTTTTTTTTCATAGTTAAAAGTTTCGTTATTTTTTACACAAAAAGAAATGTATTTTATTAAAAAATTTAGTTTGTTTTTAAATGCGCAGAAGTGCAGACACCAATTTAATGTTTGAGATTAATTAATATGTATATTAGTAGCTATTCAAGAATACTTGTTTGACCGTTCACCATTTTTATTACCTATAGCTTTTCGTATTTTTTTTATATTTATTTTAAAACTTTTATTGTTCTTTTTAACATGATAAAATTAGGAGTTTAATAACAAGACCACAATTACAGGTGAAATAAAATGGTATATAGTGAAACAAGTAAGATGTGCGTCACTATAAACTGTAACACATCAAAAGTCAAATAAAAACTGACTGGAGTAAGCTAGAGTTAAAAATAAAACAGTTTTATTTTGCATTTTTATTGCAGATTTATATTCTGTATTATTTTATTTAAAAATTAATTTAATTTTATAAAATTTTTTATTTTATTCATTATGCCATCCATAAGCAATGTTTTCGGTGATTTTTTTGGTACCAGCTGTCTATTTATATCGAAAACTAGTAATGGTTTTGGGAACAGATGTACTCTTCTTTAGTTCTCTTTTGACCAGAGCCCAATATCTTTCAATAGGCCGCAGCTCTGGGCAGTTTGGTGGGTTAGCCTCATTTGGAACAAAAATAACATTATTTTTATTATACCAGTCTATTGCGCTTTTACTGTAGTGACATGTTGCCAAATCTGGCCAGAAGAATGTTGATATGTTGTGCTGTCTTAGAAATGGGAGCAACCTCTTTTGAAGACACTCTTTGATATAAATATCTGAGTTTATTGATCCCAATGTAACAAACGATGCACTTCTGTTGCCGCAGCTACAAATAGCCTGCCAAACTAGGAACTTTTTGGGAAATTTTGATAGTTTTTTAGTTCGGAACTCTTCAGAAACATTGCCTCTACTATCCGCTACATAAAACTCTTGGCCAGGAAGCTGCGCAAAGTCTGCGAAAACGTAAGTTTCATCGTACATTACACAACATTCGAACTTTTGAAAAAATTCTTTTTTTAAGAGTTTTGCTCTTTTTTTTGCTTCAATATTCTTCTTAGCATTTCTATCCGGAACTTTTTGGACTTCAAATGTTTTAAGGCCAGCTTTAGCTTTAACTCGGGGCACAAACTTTCCGAACATTGCACGCGCCGGGCCACTTCGCGACCAGAAATGTTTGAAAGAGCCAGCAAAAGCTTCTCAACCTTTTTGGCTTTCGCGTCGTTCGTTACCAGTTTTGCTTTACCTGTTCCAGGCTTTCTTTCAATTTTTAGGTCTTTGTTGAACTTTTTGACCACTCTGGAAACACATTGCCTGGTCACGTGGACTTCCCTAGCAACTTTTGTATAACTCCAATATGGTTTTTTTTTTGAATTATTTGAATAATTTTTGTATGCACTTGTCTTTGATTATCCATTGTGAACTAACTAACAAGTCAAATTTGACAAACTGAAACATTTTAAAATCTGACACATTTTTCAAAGATATTGTGATTAAGAAAAATAATTTTGATTAAAGGTGAAAAAAGTTATTAAGAAAAATGGGTGTTACACTTTATAGTGACGCACATCTTATTACCGATTAGCTACTATTATTTTATTTCTAGTGGGGGAAATAAATTTAAATTTATTATTAATAATGTAATATATTATAAATACATTATTAATATAATGCATTACAAATTTAGAATTTATTCCTTCAAACAATTAATATTACTTTAGGCATTACAAATAATTCATTCTAATACTTATTACGGGGGGACAGTAAAAGAATTTATTACTTTCGTAGGACATGATCTGTGTTAAGGGTAATGCTTTCCGTAATCAAAAGATTTATACATTCCTTGTATTACCTTCTCGATTCTCATTGATTACAATTTCCCGCTGGGGAATGTGGGCATTAATTATAACAGATCTCTCTCACAACTAATTGTAAAAATATGAAAGATATACATATATTTATAAATAAAGCAGGCCATACACGACAACGGCATGCACGCGCAATTAAGTGATGTCGTGTCGTATTGAGTAGAGATATAGCTTGTGCTGTACAGTATTTAACGGATAACTGTCTCGACTAATTGGTAATTAAAACGAATTCATTGAAATTGATAGCTTTGACTACAGTGATAAAAGAAATAACAGCCATAAAATAATCAGCTGCTATTAACTTTACTACCACTCAAAAACAACAATTATATGTGTTTTGGTAATAAAATTGTTGTGCTGTTCTTGATATTTTTGTTGGAGTTTCGTCACTGTGTACACTGTGGTGGCTGTATAGGCAATTGTATAATTATATAAAATATCAAGAAAAAAATTTATTGTTTGGGACTTTTCCCAAACATTTAATAAATTATTAAAAATTAGCGACGCAAACCCTACAAAATAATTTGGTATTTTTGTTTCTTAAATAATAATTCTTTCTATTTCTTTCCTGTTTTTTGAAATAACCAACGGTATTAATTTTAACACCAATTATATGTATGTATGTATTAAGTACATAAGTAGCAGGTAGAAAATCATACGATAAATTTTACGATGTTAACTGCAAGCGAACCTAAATTAATTTTTTAATATTTAGAAAAGTAATTGTAATTTTAAACATATAGCGCGACGGTCATTTTTCCTTATTTCTTATATGCCCTTATTCGCTAAATAAAATTATCGTTTTTAAACAGATTGAATAAAATTTATATCAAATCAATTTTTAATTCTGGTTTTTCGACCTTTATTATTTAATGTAATGAAATTCTCAAGCTCAAGGTCTTTTTTTTAAATAAAAACTTTTATTTAATTATAATTAATTATTATTAATTAAATAAAAGTTTTTATTTAATTATAATTTAATTATAATTTAATTTAATATAATTTAATTAAATTATTATTAATTAAATAAAAGTTTTTGTTTAAAAAAAGACATTGAGCTTGAGAATTTCATTATTTTAAATCAAATCGTTTCAATCAGAAACACTCAAATATTTTTATGGTGCCGAAACCCGGGAACCTGTCAAATTTAGATAGAACGCAAAAAAAACTATTTATTACAATAAAATAGTAGATCAAATCTTAAAAATGTTTCTTGATATTTCAAGCACAAATTTCTCGTTCGATAAAAACACTACTTGACACTACACGCTCATCAATATGTTTATTAAGATCACTCAATATTGATATTGATAAATGGAATGCAATTTTAATATTCCTCATCTGTCAAAAATTGGATAAACAAACCAGAAAGGAATGGGAGCAAACAATAACTACCAGCAATGAAATTCCTCCAATGGCAAGTATGTTAAGTTTTCTTGAATTTACATTTAGAACATCATTAGAAAAAGCGCAAAAATCAACGAGATTACAAAAGCCCTCTGTAGGTAATAACTTTTCAACAAGATTTAATAAAAGAATATTTCATGTTAATAACACTACAATCCACAATAATTACTGCCCTTGCTGCCAACTTAGGCATCGTCCGTACAAATGTTTTAAACTATCCCTGCAAATAATATTTGGTTACATGGTCAAATTTTTGTGGAATGGAGTACTTACGAATATGGTCCAATGTAATGCAGACATGGACCATAGCCATGTTATTGATAAACGACAGCTTATTGCTTTAACACAAGTGTTCGTGTTTAATATTCTCATACAGAAATCGTAATATATCTTTAAGGAAATATTTTATAATGGCAACTCTTTTATCTATATGTTTATTTTATTAGGAAATTTGTATGTAGGATACAGAATAAAAAGTTAAAAGTGAAAAAAATTAATAAAGCGGTAAAATAAATATTTAAAAAAATTAAAATTTTAAAGGTACATAATTGGTAAGATCATTAAATATAATAACATTAAAGTATGCAGTGTAGTGCATGCAATAAAAAGCGATTAATAAGAATAAAAACTATTTAGAAAGACTAAATGATGCTAAGGGTGCAAATGATGAATGAAGTGTTAAAGTAAACAGTTTATTAACCTCCATTCTGCTAGAGCCGAAATTTCTGACCATATCCTAAAGAATTAGGACAATGACAATTGAAAAGCAGAACTGCAATAAAGGATATGAGAAATCTTTTAATAATACTGGTGTGGATGTGCCTTTATCTGCAATGACGCTTTTGGAAAAGACTGGTATAGCTCCAAACATATCGATTGTACATGCCGGTCGGTATATGCATTTCGGGATAGAAAATAATTTTTTGAAGACGGCACATTTATGACAAATTTACAATGAAGTGCTCTGCGATATTATTGCGATGGCTTGCCTATTTACAAAAGTTCTAATACACAGCTTTGGCCGATTATAATCAAAGTCGTTAATATTAAAAATATAAGTGTTGCCCATTAGTATATATGTCGGCAAAGAGAAACCATATGATGTCAACCAGTTTTTAGAACAAGATTGCTTTGAACTTTGGATCAACTATTTTTAAAGTTCCTATCACATTTCAAAATTGAAGATTAGAATAATTTAATTTATTAATTTTTTATTAATTAAAATTGAAATCATAAATTTTATTACTAATTTGTTTTTCTTTTTCTTCCATCAAGTACTTATATCGAGGAGTTTAAACTGTGGGGTGCTCTATCGAGTAGTTAATGGGGTAGTTTTTAAACTACTCCTCCGATGTGCTTCATGGGGTAGTTTTTAAACAACTCCTCTGAATTGCTCCTTTTGTGTGCTTCATAGACTAGTTTTAAACTCTACTCTAGTATGGTCCATGGAATAGTTTACATGGACTGGTTTACATAGTCCAGTCCTAGGACATTGGAATGTTAAATGGACCATGTTTTTTGCATATATTTGGGTTAGTTTTGGACTAGTCCTACTCCTTTGTGGAGTACTCTTTACATGCATGTATGGGGTACTCGCATTATCTGCAGGGATCTTCTCTTACCCCACAAGAGAAAAGGTCTGTAATACAACAGAATAATTTATGCCAAAATTGTTTACATAACGTAAATCACTGTATATCAACAGCTCGCTTCCAGCAATGTAAACAAAAACAATGTACTATTTTACACAATTCTTTCATTACAGAAAAACAAAACACACCAAATTTTGGTAACATACAGTTTTCCTCTGTAAATGAAAGTGATCAACCAACAACAACAAACAACAGTCAATAAAATCAACACTTCTATACTTATAACTACTGTGACCATATTTGTCATACCAAAATACAGTACAAAGAAATATTTGACCAATAACAACTATAAAATGCAAACAAACAGCCTTTCATACGTATATAGGCATGTATTTATTGTACTAATTATTTAAATGCAAAATTAACAAAATTAAACAAAAAACTAAAATAAATTAACCAAAAATTCAAAAGTAACTAAAACTTCCTGACATCATTGAATGAGTACTTAACATACATACATACATATAGTATATCGTCATATTAAATGCAAACGGACGCAACTAGACAAAATTTCGAAATTGAGTTTTTTATTAATTATGGTTCGTTTTATCAAAATACATGTTTGTACAAAATTTTAGATTCCTACGATCAAAAATGTAGTCGCCGTGGTCTAGTGGTTAGTGTGTTGGCTTACGAAGACGATAGTGCTGGGTTCAAATCTCAGCTCCGACATCTTTAAAAAAAGAAATATGAAACAATTATTTCTTTCGGCGACTACCTCTCAGCAGTCTTCTGGCAAAAGCTCTGGGAAATTAAAAAACTATTAGTTTCAAATAAAAGTTAAAGTTAACTATAAAAAAATGTTAAGTAGATCCACAGAGACGTGCATTGAAAGGGTAATACAAATTACAACTAATATTGGTATTTTTGTCATGAATAAAATTGTTTTACCAAGTTATCTTTTACTTTTAAATATTCTTTAAACTCTATAAAATCATAGTTTAATTTAGTGACCAAAATGGCTTTGAGGGTTTCCATTTTCATTTGAGTTTTTTATTGGTACATATATTATTTTATACAGAAAATATCCTTTCTGTTGGAGCACTTGAATCAGGTAAACACAAACTGTCTCTATATTCGTCTCTAAGAGACTCGTCAGGAGACTTTTTTCCAAAGGTGTTAATCAAAACTATAAATACTACTTTGAGGAATGAAAATACAGAACAAATACTGAACATTAAATAAAATACAGAAAATTTTTATGTTTTTACCTAATGAATAATTTATACAGAACACTGGTTTCAAATACAGAAGTGGGGGTCAATTCTTGTTCTGTGAAACGGTGAAATGTAAAGTTTTTTCACTGTTACACAGCGTTTTTGATTCTTGTTTTGTGCAAAACTTAAAAGATACACATCATTTTTTCATGTAACAACAAGTGGAATGAATCAAAATATTTTCACAGTTTCACAAGAGTGCTGATTCGTGTTTTGTGTAACTATAAAATTAACTGTCAAAATTGTTTCATATGTGTAACACGTTTGCACAGAAAATGTTTATGTGAAAAAATAACATAGAGGTTTAAAACCATGAAAAAACCTACAAAAGGAAAGCGTGCTAGCAAAAATAAAAAAGAATATTTAATAAAATCGAATAAAATAATTGCACCCATCATATTTTTATTATAATATAGTATTTAATAATCGTATATTTATATCAAAAACCAAAACAAATATGGTGTCACATTGGTGTTTTGTTTGTACTAGAACACAGAGCCAAATAAATATATTTGACGGCGGTAGTGGCGAAACCGGCAGCACAAAAAATCAATCGGCGATAGTTGCAATTATTTTTAATATAAATTTTGTATCCAGCAAAAATCTGATTAATTTTTTTAACAGAAAAAACAGTACAAAACATAACTTATCAATTTATATTTATAGTAATAATTAGATAAACAAATATACAAATGCTATGTATGCAATTGCGGTTGTTAAAATAAACATATGTACATATATGTACATACATACATACATATTTCATATTGAAAAAGATTGGCATACATACAACTACAAACTTTTTCAAAAAAAAAAGAAAAAAAAAATTTTTTTTTCAAAACGAACTTAAGTATGTACATACATATGTATGTAGAGGGTGTCCGCCAGTTCATATTTCTCCATAATAAATTTGCCACGTCTCTGCTTCACGATTGCCAAAAATGAACTGTCAAGACTAATCTTTACCAAAATGGCGGCAAAACAAAGTCGTATACCTTCCCGGCGGACGCTCTGCTGTATATGTTTATGCAACACAAAGTCATTTAAATTTTTCTTGTATATACATATACGTTTAGGTAAATACTTTGAGTACCACGAGCGAATAGCATCAATTATCGCAACTTTTTTATGAATATGTCCTTAGTGTGCGACTATACTTTTAGGTACATAAAAATAGTCCCTTAATTTACCATCATTTCATGTACGCTGATAAATTAGTGCAGGCAAAAAAGTCCACATTACAAGTCGGTGTTGATTTAATTTATTTTTCGGTTTGAAAGTGATATACATAAACGCATGTATTTGCCAATGTGTAAAACTGAAAGTGGTGTCAATGAAATACATATTTATTTGTTACATTATTATCATTTTATTAATATCTAAAAACAGTATCAGTAAAATTTGAAGCAGTTAAAAAAAATATATGGCGGGTAAGCCGCTTCCTTAAATCGGTTGGCTTCGTACTCTTGCTTTGACATTTTGACATAAAATTTCAATAACATACAAGCAAAAGTTTCACGACTACGGTTGGAATGAAACAATTTTTTCATAACATGCACCAGAATCGCAAATAGTGTAATTGTGATATGATAATGCGAAAAGTGCTCATGAAAACGAAAATGATAAAAAACTTTTCGTTTCACAGAACCAGAATTGACCCCCTGTTCTGTATAAAACAGAAGGGATGGTCACCGTACTTATAACCAGCGTTACCGCTGGGATTTTTCAAATAGTGGCACAAAAAGGGGATTTAAAAAATAGTATCACAAAAAGATGATTTTAAAAAAACGTCGCACAGTTTTTTTTTGTATTAATAAAAAACCTGACAGAATTTACGATTAAATGATTAATTTATGAAAATAAGAATAGAATTTAAAAAAGCTTACCCCTGCATATATTAATAATATACAAATGAAACATACATATAAATATTTTTTTTCTCAGAAAACTGTTTTTTAACTTTAAATTTCACAAATTTGATAAATTCTTTTTTTCACTTACAATACCTTAATAATGCTTATTCGCTTCTCTTTTAATAATAAATTCGTAGGTTAAATCCAGAGTAGTAAAGTTAAGTCTGCAATATTTTTAGGCCCAGTTTTTAACTTCATATTTAAATGGCATTTAAATTTAAATGCCATTTAAATGCAACTTTGAGTTTTTCAGCGCAAAGTTAAATGAAACTTAAATGCCATTTAAATGACCAACCTTGTCCATTTAAGTTTTACATACAAACACATGTTCTCGCCATCTTGTTTTTACGTTTTGCAAATAAAAATGAAGCAATCAACAATGTTTTTAATTTTTTTATAAAAAATGGACATATTATGAACAAAACTCGTCTTTAAATTAATATACATATATTAATTACAATAAAATTAATATATATTAATTACATACATAAATGGCCTTTACAACCCTGTGTCAGGATTACGGCCTAGCTTCTCGCAGCACTCATGTTGTGTGTTTCAATTTTTATCCATGAGTACCGGGACCTAAAATTTTATGTCGACTCCGAACGACAGACTTGAGAAGATTGTTCATGGCAATTAGTTACTCTCAGTGCTTTTGCCAGAAGACTGCTGAAAGGTAGTCGCCGAAGGAAATATTTTTTTCATATTTCTTTTTTTTGAAGATGTCAGAGCCTGGAGTCGAACCCAGGGCCCATGTCTTAGTAAGCCAACACACTAACCATTAGACAACGGCGACTACGATTAATTAATTACGGTTATTGTTATTAATTGATGTTTATCAATAGTATTTTTATTTTATTTCTGGTGTTTTATTTTGTTGCAGCCAATCACAACTGTTTCTGCGAAAAATTCTGCAAAGTTTATTTACATTTGGTGATGCTACCGTACTTTTATCGCAATTAAATACAAACTTAAATTTATGACTGAAAAACTGAAACTGTATTTAAATGCCATTTAAGTTTAAATTAATATTAACTAATTTCACATTTAAATATGAAGTTAAAAACTGGGCCTTAGCGTTTTAAGTATATTTAAATAATATCTTTACGATTGTCTGATTGTTAAAATTAAAAATAAAAGATATAAGTATGTTCAAATTAGTTGTGTTCATTTACTTTACTTGCAAAAACTAGTAACGAGAGAGTAAAAAGAAATTATGCTCAATTGCTCTCAAAAATACTAAAAAGTAAATGAACACTTTACCAGTAAAAATTTGCAAGCAAAAATAGTGGTGTAATATTTAAAATTACATGAGTAGTTAAATAGCTACTCCTGGGAAAATTGTATTCATTGCTATAAAAAGAATGCGATTTTAGGCATTTATTAATGTTTATTTTTAATAATATTAATAAAGAATTTAAGAAAAAACAGAAAAGGTTTTCGATTTATGTACATATATTAAAAGTATAAATTCCTTAAGATAAAAGTACATACCACTGTTTTGAACGTTAGGGGTTTGATAATTCTGTTAAAAAAAAGTTGGAACAGTGTATTTTCGTAAAGCGGGTTACGCAAAAACAAATTTGATTGAAAAGGTTAAAAAGATAAAGACATAAAAAGTTATATACACAATTATTTCGAACGCTAGCCTCAAAAGTCTGGTGTGTAATATAACGTTTTTAAAGTGTTCCAAGTATCAAACGCCTAACGTTCAAGACGCGTGTTAATTACTCTTCATTCGTAAAAGACCTCTGATTCATAAAAAATGCTTCTGGTTTTTTTTTCAACAAAATTTAATACACAGTGTTAATTCAGAAATGTATTCGCAAAAGAGTTAAAAAAAAATGAATTTGTATAAACTCAAAATGTCCAGCAAAATTTTATTCAATTTGTTAATTCAGAAATGTTTTTAAAAAAAAATATAAGTTATATGTATAAATCTACATTGTATAGAAGATTTTTATTTAAAAAATTCTTTTATTTTGCATATTTTGTTTGTGATATATTTCTGAACTAATTGGGTTGTCTACCGGCATAATGCAAAGTATCGGGTATCTATAATATATAATATTTACAATACTAAAACCATCAGCTGGTTTGTGAAAAGTGACCAAAATAAATATATACATAAATCGAAAAAATTCCTTTGGAAAAATTCTCTAAATTTTAGACATAAATGTTTATATATATCTTTTGAAATCCTAAAGTGCCTCTTAAACCTCTCATCTGTGTATGTTGGTATTACATCTTCAAAATACTTTTTTATGCAGTTTCTTAATTTTTTTCAAAGAATTTTTATATTCTTTCATTCAAATTCAAATTCAGAGCTTTTTGAGCTGGCACCAAACACTCAATTGTTTCAACATCGTTATCACAGTCCGAATCACTTGATGAAGATTCTACTACTGCAAAAATTAGCTGGTAAACATATTAAAAACAATTAACTCTAAAATTGGAAGCCACCTCCATTTCCTGCAACATCCGCTGACGTTAATGTTCTAGACCCTGTGTTACTTAATTCAATTCCTTTAGACATCTTGTTTTGGTGCTGCTGATCCCAACCTAAACAAATACTGATTTTTTATAGAATAAATACATTATATCCGTTTACAAATTTGCATTTATTTACAATTTCTTAAATTTCATAAAATATTTCTTTATTTTCAGCTTTTGTTTTTAATTAATTTGTAAACATAAACAGAAAACAGCTGTTTGAAAAATTCTTACAAGTAAAAATTTTACTAGTAACAATTTGCAAAAATTTTTTTCTCTCTCAATTTCTTACTCTCTTTCGACGCTCTCTCGTTGCAAATTTTTTGAGTTAATGAACACTTTCCAGTAACAATTGTTACAAATTTGTAACAATTTTAACTTGTTGAACACACCTATTATGATGTAAATTAAAAGAAAATGTTAGAAATGCCAAATTAAAAAAAGGAAAAAAAGTGGCATAAACTTAAGAGTAGTTGTTGCGGGATGTATAAGTTAATTTAATTCTCGACTATCCTCTAGAAATAGTTTTCCAACTTAAAAATTGCCTTTTTTCACGATATATATTTTCTATATATTTCTTCAGTTAATTTATTAAAAATATTAAAATGTATTTATGATATTAAACCGAATGTGATCTTGAATCTAGTCAATATAATAATGAATATATTTTTTAAAAAACTTTGAAATATCATTATACAAATTTTTAATGAAACAATAATTATAAAAAAGTTTTTAAACAAAGTATGTATATTACAGTAAACAATAAAAGTATTCGACTAATGTGGATAAGGTGGAATAAAGGTCAAAAACAAAATAAATTTGTAATTCTGTTTCATCCAAATAAGATGACAATTACAAGAACAGCAATGATGGTAAGAAAAGGAGAATATGATAGAAACTGTTGTGTGACTTTACTTCGACTAACTCATACAAGTGTATGTGCATACGGTAATAATTTCAGTATGCGATTTCCAGAAAAGTGTGAGTTAAATAGTTGATGTTTGGTCTTGAATATGCACAGGACACAAAGAACTCTGATAAGACTACCGTAGCTGGAGTCGAAAACAATTGTTCAGTTTGGCTAGTGTACTATTCCTTCACGGACATCATTTCTTCTTTAATTACCAAAAAATATTCATTGCATTTAACTTTGATCTAATTAAAGCGTTTTCTGATAAAAACAAAATTAAATTGATCACACCTTTCCTGGGGCTCGAACCCGAGTCTTCAGCACTTAACATAAATTGCGCCCGGCTATGGCGCTGCGCTCTAACCACCACGACCACCGTCGTACATATCATTCATGTCGACTAATGTGGATAAGGTGGAATAAAGGGCAAAAACAAAATAAATTTGTAATTCTGTTTCATCCAAATACTTAAGATGACAATTACAAGAACAGCAATGATGGTAAGAAAAGGAGAATATGATAGAAACTGTTGTGTGACTTTACTTCGACTAACTCATACAAGTGTACTTAGTATAAGAATAATAAATGAAGTTCTTGATTTCCTTTTACAATAAAATTTAACCAGATGTACAATAAGTGTAAAAAAATATTTATTGAAATAAGGTTTTTGTAAAAAACAAAGTATTTTTCGATTAACTGAATATAACAAACTTAATTATAGAGCTTTTGAAGAAAGTGTGAAATCATATTTTGAACAAATAAATTCTAGTCATCTATTGCTGTAGTTGCATGTAGTAAAAATGTCTTAGCACTCCGTAATACTATTATCTAATATTATCTTAATGAACTATTTTACCGTCTATTCTAAGTGTAGATCTCAAATCTTCTTCAACTGTTTTTTCAATAAGAACTTTGCTAAATTTATTTCCTAAACGTCTGTTAACTTTAACATAGACCAGGATTATATTTTTTTACAACAGTATGTATTTCTATTATGGTATCTCATGTCAGATTTTTGTTTAATCTCAATTTTAAAATAAATTTACTTTTCCAGCTCTTTGGGAATAGCCTTAATGATGTCTATTGGTCTCATTCCAGTAGTCGAATGAATTGTCCTGTTATATTTCGTTGTAGCAAGTCGTATAAGGTCTATTGATTCTGTTGATATGCCGTCCAGTTTTAGACATCTTGCGATATCTGTCAGAGTGCTGTGAAAACGTTTCACTTGTCCGTTGGATGAACTATGAAGAGGTGGAATTGCATGAATATCAGCTCCAAAAAAATTCTTTACAAGTGTCTTTATTGTTTGACTTAAGGGATTTTTCAATGTCGCATATTATTACTTTGGTACTTCCAAAAAAATTTTATATTTCAAGAAGAGCTGGTTTAATATTAATAATTGCTCTTGAAGCGATAGGTTTAACGACAGCAAATTTCGAAAATTTGTCCAAACATGTTAAAAAAAATTGTTTGTATGTATTATAAATGTCCACATGAAGTATTTCTCCTATAGATGATGGTATTGGTGTTTTCAACATTTGATGATTTCGAGGATGTCTTGAATATTTGACATGTTTTACATGTGGATATAATATTTCTCAATTCTCATACCAGGAAAGTAGTAATCTTGAAGAATTTGTTGTACGTTCTCCTTTAGGGATCGATGAGCTCTATTGTGCTCGTTGTTGAGTATCTGTAATTGATCATTTGGGTTAACAATATCTGTTACGTACTGCTTAGTGTAGCGAAACTTTATAGATGGATAGTTGGAAGTTAAAAAATTTTGAATTTGGGCCAAAATATGTATGTCACAATGTATTGCATTAACAACTCTAGGATTTATAGCGAATTTAACTAAATTTATTATATCTTCGACAGATTTATAAGTTATTTTATGACGATTACGGGTCTTAAAAATTATTCTTGTTATTCTTCCAGGCTTATAGAAAAACGTGGGTGAATCTTCCTTTATAAAAGCTTTCCAACGCTTTATTTTCGAATTAGGGTTTCTGTCAAAAACAGAGAAAGTTAGTATCTGATGTTCTGTCATAATATTAAGATTTCTCACTCCATAAAGATAATGCCTGAGAGACTTCAGTGCCCAAACGATAGCCAATAATTCCCGCTCATTAGTAGCATAATTTTCTTCTGCAAATGACAATGTCCGTGAAATCATAGTTATGGGACGGCCGTTTTGGGAAAGAACTGCTCCGATAGAATGGGAGATTGCATCTGTTGTAAGATCGAATGGTTTCTCGAAGTCAGGATATAATAAAAGAACATTCTCGGAAGCAAGTAATTTTTTTAACTTCTCGAAAGCGGCTAATGCTGCGTCATCTAATTCTATTTTTACTAGCTTCGACTGTCGAGTGCCTATAGGACCATTTTCTCCCCGCAAGTACCTAGTTAGTGGTTTGACAATAGATGCATAGTCTCTTACGAATCTCCTGTAGTAGCCAGAGAGTCCCAAAAACGATCTAAGGCCTCTGAGGGTGGAAGGTGTCTTATAATCCACTATAGCTTTGACTTTATCTTGGTATTCTATAAGAGTATTATGACGACGTTGCCTGTTTATCGATAATATTAATAAAATACAGCACACATCTCTAATGTTTGAGCCAGCTTTTTCATTTTTTTTTTCATTGTTTGGTAAAAAAAAAATAGTTTCGTGAAAAATATAAAAAAAATAAAATCTAGTGAAGAAGAAATTAAAACCAATTTAGTTGTGGAAAAAAGACTGCAGAATAGTGCTGTCAAATTCTACTACTTTTTATTACTCGATAGTATTGAGTGCTCAATACTACTCAATACTTTTAACGGATTTTATTTTTAAGAGAAAACAATTTCATAAAGTATTGAATTTTTAAAAAGAATTTTGTTTTGACCGTTAAATTTAAAATTTTCCATTAAACTTCTAAGGAAAAATTCAACTCTTAAAGTATTGAGTAGTTACTTTTAAGTATTGAGTACCCAAAAATTAGTACAAATACTCGATACTCGATACCCATTACTCAATACTTTGCCAGCACTACTGCAGAAGTCGTGCATTTTTTACTTGCCCAAAAAGGAACTCTATCAACGTACTTTCCAAACATCATAAAATTGGCAGCGACGATTCTAGGCCAGGGGTTGGAAACGATTATAACCTGGGATTTTCACAGCCAATGGTGGTGAAGGTTTTGGCTGAAACACTCGACACCATAGAGATAGCTCGTCCACAGTGGATAAAATTTAGCATGACAAAAGCTGAAAACAAGGAGTTAAATTTTATTTTTTCGAATAAAAAAAAAAACAGGATTTTCAGGTGTAATTGGTCGTGTGGATGGAACCACATCGAGATTATAGCCCCAAATGAACAGAACTGCACATTAACTGAAATTTTTTAATTTAAATGTATTTTTAAACTACACTATATTTTATTTATTTATTTATTTAATAAACTAATGGCGTTTTCGTTTCTACAAAAATGTGTAACATTTTTTTGTTATATTGCATAAAATTAGGATGTTATACGTCCTTTTTTGATCTCATTGTATAGTAATCGAAATTTTTAATTGTAGCTATAAAGGATAATTTCCAAAAAAGTCAATATTTTTTCAAGATGAGAGAGAAAAATATATGAAAGGTGACATTTTTTGGTAGAAACGAAAACGCCATAAATTTAACAGCTTAGAATATAAAGTAACACAGTTAACATATGTAGGTATGTATCTATTTTTTAAAACAAAGAACAACACAAGGCAACACCAAAAATGACGACGACAAAATCTTTGGCAATTAAAGACAATAACGACGTCAATTTTGCTTACAGAATACCAAAAATATGTTAACAGTGATCGATAAATGGCAATATTGCCAACTAGAATACCGATCTGCAATAAAAGACTAAAAACGGCATTGCCTTCAATCGACGACGCCAAATAGAATAAGGGTGATTAAAAATATTAGGCCGTATTCCAATTGGCGACGTTATCGTCATGTAACGACATTTTTGTAATAGATTAAAGGCAAGAGAAACATTTTTTCTTTATTCTGCTACAAAAATGACATCAAACTACAATGACGTCGCCAACTACAATGACGTCGTCGATTAAATATTAAAATGTATTTATGATATTAAACCGAATGTGATCTTGAATCTAGTCAATATAATAATGAATATATTTTTTAAAAAATTTTGAAATATCATTATACAAATTTTTAATGAAACAATAATTATAAAAAAGTTTTTAAACAAAGTAAATTACAGTAAACAATAAAAGTATTCTGTGTTCTATGAAACATTAAGTCTTTATAATTGCCCTACTATGTAGGCTTGAATCTGTCTCTGAAACAATAAGTAAAGACTCGAAGAAGTTCACATTATTATCCCGTTAACTTATAAAAATTCATAGTGTGTCCATATGACAACGAGGAACCCCCCCCCCCCCCCCCCATCCTGTACCTCTTTTGTAAATTGATATCCAGTCTATAACCCAAGTTCCCTATTCTAGCTTTTTCTTTGCTTTGCAGATTGTTGTTGTTTTGATAACCTGAAATATAGGAAAGTAGCATTCTAATTAAAATGATTGGGAAGAGGGTATATTAGAACGATACATACTTACCCTGAACTGTGGCCCGTAGTCCGGGACACTTACCTAGAAGCCCGAATGTATAATTCGTTTTTTTTACCTGAAAGGAAAAATATGAATAAATAATTTTAAAAGAAATTTATAAAATTATGATAGCTTTTTTTTTGTACTTACCACCTTGAGCATTCTGTGTACAATAGAAAATGATATGTCAAAAAAATTAGTTATCTGCAAGAGTGAAAGAGACCAGGATATGTTTTTAGTACATAAAGGGATGTTATATATGAAAAATTAAGGGTTGTATTTTTTTCATGGATAAGGACGTAGTAAATTAGCGTTTTTTTTTTTTTTTGTTTTGGTGACCTGAGAATTCTTTTGTCTGTTTGTAATATGTAATATTAGTGAAATTATGAATAAGAATGGGGACTTGTTGAATTTTATGTAGGCTTGGTAGAGTTAGGATACGGATGTAAATGGGACACTAAAAGGAACCTGAATGTCGGCAGAAATGAATAAAGAAGGAGGATATATCATAAGGGAGATGTGAAGGGTAAAAGTTATCCTGAAAGAGAATTAAATGGCCATGATACAGTATATAAGTATATAAGGAAGGAAAGAAAATAAAAGATGGCAAATTGGAGGGAGAGATTTCTTTTATATGAGAGGATATGTTTTTTTTACATACTGAAAGCAACAATATATAAATACGGTTATGAAGATTATCAAGTAATAAGGAAAGGGTACAGACGGAAGGGAGAAGGAAAATTTCAAGGTTGATAATATTTCTTTTATGTTTTAATCATAAAACTGATTTGGGCGAGTAGACAAGTTATTAAGTTGAGTCGAGTGTTATACTTGCATATATTATTAAAGGACAGAAAGAGAGGAAAAAGACAGTGAAGTGTCTAGAAAAAGTAATGGCCAGTGAATAGTGTGGCAAGGAGAAATTAGACACGACTGCAACAGTTGGACGTATATACCAGGGATTTTTCTAAGCCTGTGTGTTACTTATATATTTTTTTATATAACCTACGTAAGTTCATTTCACTATGCTGAGGGATCAATTAGTAGTTTTTGTTATATTTTAGTTGGGAGGGCCTTTTGTTGGTGGACAAGTTCCAGTCAAAGGCAAGTTCCAGTTCCAGGTAGGTCCTGAAAACTATTTCTATTTTACTTTATAACCAAAGAAAATAGAAAATAAATAAGAAGAAAGTAGCTCAAAATAATACTTAGTGAAATAAGATAACACCTAACGGTGAGGAAAGAGAAAATTAAATTAAGTTTTTCCTGTATATAACCAATGTTGAGACACTCCTTTGAAGATTATTTATTTATTGAGTTATCACAACACAACAAGAACAAATCTTATATTAAAGTATTGTTTAGTAGTTTGGCATTAATTTATAAAAAGTATAAGAAAGAAAAATAGTACATATTTATTTATTAAAGCAACAAATTAATTAATAAGAAGAGAATGTCTGTATATAGTAGTATTAAAAAAATCCACATAAAAATTAAAATAAAAACAAAAAATAAGGTTCCCAATATATGTACTGTTACAGTATTATGATAAAATTTAAATATTGCAAATTTAAATTGTCTTGCATTATATAATAGTTGGCCCCAAAGTCGGATAGCGTTTATAAAAAAGTGTTGCTCAGATATAGCTTTACTGTAGCCAATGGTGTTTACTTTATTGCCTGTATTCGATCTTGAGAAAGTCAGTCGTTGATATAGGTACCAAGGTTGTCCAGTGTATATAATCTTATGCAAAAATAATAGAACACTACATTTTAGTAAATTGTCAAAAGAGACGTTATAAATATCTCGCGCATGACGTGAAATACTTCCGTTTCTTTTTATTCCGTATATATATCTGGCTATATTACAGAGTTGGGTTTATTACATTGAATTTATAATGCATTATCGCTTCCACTACCACTAAACGACTTAGTATTAATACAGCAATATTCTAGCCACCACTAAATGCAGATGGAAATAATTAACCATTAAATAAAACCATTTTAGTGGTAGTGGAAAATTAATGCATTAAATAAAACGAATTAAGTGGTAGTGCAAATTTATTTAATTAAATGAAACAAATTTAGTGGTAGTGGAAATTTATTTCATTAAATAAAACAAATTTAGTGGTAGTGGAAATTTATTTCATTAAATATAACAAATTTAGTGGTAGTGGAATTTTATTGCATTAGTAAAACAAATTTAGTGGGAGTGGAAATTTAATGCATTAAATAAAACAAATTTAGTGGTAATGGAAATTTAGTGCACTAATTCTGAATGATTAGTATCTCGCAATATTAACAGTCCACGCCATTAAAATCTGACCTATGGTGAACTGAAGAATTTATTACATATGAAAGTACTAAAATTCTTATTAAAACATTAGCAACAAATATTATTTACTTTATACAGGCGGACTCAGTAAAGTAAGGGTATAACATTCACTACAATTTATTTGGACATTGACTTAAGCTATGTATGCATATAATAATATTATATCCATGTATGAAAGTAAATTAAAACGATGGTGGTGGAACTAAATTTCCATTCCACTATAGTGCCAATGAAGTTCTATTCCATTACCAATAATCATTTAAAATTAGTGCACTAAATTTCCATTGCCACTAAAATTTTAATATTTAATGCAATAAATTTCCACAATCACTAAAATCGTTTTATTTAATGCACTAAATTTCCACTACCACTAAAATCGATATATTTAATGCACTAAATTTCCATTGCCACTAAAATTTTTTTATTTAATGTAATAAATTTCCACTACCACTAAAATCGTTTTATTTAATGCACCAAATTTCCACTAACACTAAATTCTATTTATTTAATGCATTAAATTTCCACTACCACTAAATATAAGAGGCGATAATGCCCTATTTTTCCACTATCACTAAATTTAGTGGAAAATTAAATCTAATGCAATAAACCCAACTCTGCTATATTATTATATGTAACATTGAGTTTTCGTCTACTCAATGCACCACAGCTTGCAAATAACTCACAACCATACATTAAAGTGGATAACAAATATATCTTAGCAATAAGCAATCGAATATGGCTGGAGGTGTAGTATCTCGAAAGCCAAAGGTTTCGTGTTTTTCCACAGTTTGTCTTCACATGGTCTGAACAGTTTAGTTTTGTGTTAAATATTACACCCAGATTTTTTGTTGTATCAACATATTTAATGGATAAGTTGTTTATTTGTATTGGTAGTAGATTCACAGGAATGTTTTTCGTTGGACTTATTATCATAGCGAGTGATTTACTGGGATTTAAGCCCGAGCCATTTGCAGATTCCCAGAGATAAATTTTATAAAGATCTTGGTTTATCAATTGTACACAATTTGAGGCATCTGATATATATATATATATATATATATATATATATACAGTAATCCCTCGAACTGCGCGGTTTCGGACTTGCGCGTTTTTATTTTTACCACCAAAATTTCGCATTGCGCGACATAAGTTTCGCAGCAGCGCGGTTTTTTTTTTTAAGTACATATTACATAGTGCGTATATTAATGATGTGCCCACACATACTATCCCATATTGTGAGTGTTTGTGTGGCAGAAAAAGAAACAAGTTTAACTTACGCAGCCCTGTTACTACTAAGCAATCACTATTAACTATTAAGTTGTTTTACGAAACCATTGGAGGAAAATAGAACAAATACATCAGAAGATGAAAATTAACTTATTTAAAGATTTTTTTTAATTACATATTTACATTTTAATTATGTACATACCATTTACAATGAACTGTGGGTTATTTTGTATTTCGATTCGAATAGAAAAACTTACGAATTCGAAAAAAAATTTACCTATTTCCGTAAAATGTTTGAATAAATTATTATTGTTTTTCCGGATGGAATTTTCTTTCGAAAGCATTTTCAATTCGAATCGAAATAAAAAATAATCCCCCTGATTTCAAGATTTTTTTTTTTTTTTTTGTTTAATTTTTATGAATTAATTTATAATATTTATTTTTTTGTTTATGTTAATGTTTAAGTTTATGTTAATATATAATTTAAAATTTTCATGATAATTTTAGGATTTGGAACGTATCCCCCTAATTTCATACAAAATAGGGTTCACAGTGCGCGATTTCGGATTGCGCGCTGTTTTTTCAGAACGTATCTACCGCGCAGTTCGAGCGGCAGCAACTAATACAAACTGCATATCATCAGCATACATTTGTATTTTACAGTAATCAAGTTGAAGCGGCAGTTCGTTTGCATAAATTGAATACAAGAGTGGGCCAAGTATTGAACCCTGTGGTACTCCTCTTGCTATTCAACATTCAGACATGTTTCATTCATAACAGACGCCTTGGGTTCTATCACTCAGATAACATATCAAAAGTTTCAAAGCAGTAGGTAAAAAATTAAACATGTACTTAAATTTCAGACGAAGTATGCTGTGATCTACTGTATCGAATTCTTTTGAATGGTCAAGCAGGACTAGAAAAGATATTTTTTGCCGTTTATCAATTTGGCTTCTTATTTCTTCTGTGATATCAGCAAGAGTAGTAAGACAACTGTGTTTTGGCCTGAATCCAGATTGACTCTCATTCAATAAAGAATTTTCAAACAAATAAGAGCTTATTTTAGAATGTATTAATTTTTCAAAGACCTTCGACAAAAATGGTAAAATGGCGATTGGCCGAGAACTTTTATCGGGTGAATCGGTATAACTTTCGCATGTTTCTATCCATTTGGAAAAGTAGAAATAGTCAAAATCATATTAAAGAAGTGTGTGAAATGTGAGAGAGTAAAAGGAAGTATTAGTTTGATAAATGTAGGATGAAAGTTATCATATCCAACAACATTATATTTAATAAGAAGGAAAGCTCTTAGTACGTCGCTTTGCGTAAAGAATGTAAAATTGAAAATATTATCTTGTTGACGACTTATCTCCAAGTTCTTATAAAAATCGGTATTTATTGGAGGCATGTGTATATTCGCAAATTGACGATTTATTTGTTCGACGTCTACCGCATTTGTAACTTAATTTTTTGTTTTAATTATACCCATTTTACAAATTTCTTGCCACTTTTTCCCGGAGTCGATGAGTGTTTGAAACTTATTGCTGTAAAAAGTAAATTTGGCCATCCTTAGTCTAGCATTTACGGCGGTTCTGATAGATTTAAAAATAGCATGTAATTCTGGTGTTCTGAATCGCTTCCATCTTTTGTATGCGTGATTCCTATCTTCAATGAGATGTTTTATATCCATCGTGAACCATGGTTTGGAGTTTCTAATTGCTTTTGTCACTCTAGTTTTTCATTAATAGCTCATCAACAAGTGACTGATTATCAATGTTATCTCTATACTGAAGAACTAAAGGGTTCGCTTGTTTATTGACTAAGAAATCGTAAGAGATATACAATAGATCATGCTTTGAGAACATTGAAGCAGATAGTTGGTTAAAGTGAAGTATACGTGAGCAATCATTAACAAAGCACAGGTCAAGTAAAGTGCTTGTGGTTACTGTGAAGAGTAAAAGAGTTACAGCATAATATAATAATTATAAAAAATATTTGAAATTTTAATATATTAACGAAAAAACTAGTTCATCAATATGAATTGGTTCTTCAGTTTGGGTTGTCCGCACATACACATTTCCACGATACGTAAACGCTGCTGTTACAATTTTTTTCTTTTTTCAATCGATTAGCTCGGAAAAATATTTTATAATTTGCCGAGGTCAAGTTTTCATTAAGAAAAAATAGCATCGAGCTTTGAAAACCAATTAGGTTCAAGCGTAGACAATCTTTCCGCCCCTTAATGAACTTTTTAAGAGATGTTAAAACATAATTCCTATCATACATACATACATAACTGGCCTTTACAACCCTGTGTCAGGATGACGGCCTAGCTTCTCGTAGCACTCATGTTGTGTGTGTCAATTTTTAATCCGTGAGTACCGGGACCTACAATTTAATGTCGACTCCGAACGACAGACTTGAGAAGCTTGTTCATGGCAGATAGTTAATCTCAGAACTTTTGCCAGAAGACTGCCGAACCCAGGGCTCATGTCTTAGTAAGCCAACACACTAACCACTAGACCACGGCGACTACAATCATATGGGCACGAAAATTTAACGGTAATTGCGGCGTCTAAAGTTCCGTTGGTACCCCTTCTACCATTTATTAAATTATTACCTTTAGGAGGTTTAACCCAAAAATTTCTTTAATATTTGGAGGGTTAATTTGAAACTTTTCGCAGATTTTTCGATAAATCGCATATAGATCTTCGTCTCTTTCACAAGGTATACCGTTAATTCGTATTTCATGTGCCACTGTTGAATTCTTTTATTTTCTGTTATAATGTTTCAGTTGAGATATTTCATGCTTATACCATGTTCACACGAATAGCAAATATAGAGGTTCGCTCTCTCATTCGCGGTTCGCAACCGAATCTTGTTTGAAACAAGTAGATTCGCCATACAAAATTGTGAGAGCGAACCATCCTGTTTCATTTTGAATCTTGTTGCGAACCTCGAAGAATTTGCTATCATCTCTAATTTTGATAACAATTTATCGCTACTTTATCTTAACTAACTAACAAAACAGAAAAAAGCAAAATAATAATTTGTTAAAAATAAAAATTTTTTTAGAAATAAAAAACTAGGAAATTATTTTACATAAATAAGATGTGCGTCACTATAAACTGTAACACATCAAAAGTCAAATAAAAACTGACTGGAGTAAGCTAGAGTTAAAAATAAAACAGTTTTATTTTGCATTTTTATTACAGATTTATATTCTGTATTATTTTATTTAAAAACTAATTTAATTTTATAAAATTTTTTATTTTATTCATTATGCCATCCATAAGCAATGTTATAGTGTTTTCGGTGATTTTTTTGGTACCAGCTGTCCATTTATATCGAAAACTAGTAATGGTTTTGGGAACAGATGTACTCTTCTTTAGTTCTCTTTTGACCAGAGCCCAATATTTTTCCATAGGCCGCAGCTCTGGGCAGTTTGGTGGGTTAGCCTCTTTTGGAACAAAAATAACATTATTTTTATTATACCAGTCTATTGCGCTTTTACTGTAGTGACATGTTGCCAAATCTGGCCAGAAGAATGTTGATATGTTGTGCTGTCTTAGAAATGAGAGCAACCTCTTTTGAAGACACTCTTTGATATAAATATCTGAGTTTATTGATCCCAATGTAACAAACGATGCACTTCTGTTGCCGCAGCTACAAATAGCCTGCCAAACTAGGAACTTTTTGGGAAATTTTGATAGTTTTTTAGTTCGGAACTCTTCAGAAACATTTCCTCTACTATCCGCTACATAAAACTCTTGGTCAGGAAGCTGCGCAAAAACTGCAAAAACGTAAGTTTCATCATCCATTACACAACATTCGAACTTTTGAAAAAATTCTTTTTTGAGGAGTTTTGCTCTTTTTTTTGCTTCAATATTCTTCTTAGCATTTCTATCCGGAACTTTTTGGACTTTAAATGTTTTAAGGCCAGCTTTAGCTTTAACTCGGCGCACAAAACTTTCCGAACATTGCACGCGTCGGGCCACTTCGCGACCAGAAATGTTTGGAAGAGCCAGCAAAAGCTTCTCAACCTTTTTGGCTTTCGCGTCGTTCGTTACCAGTTTTGCTTTAACTGTTCCAGGCTTTCTTTCAATTTTTAGGTCTTTGTTGAACTTTTTGACCACTCTGGAAACATATTGCCTGGTCACGTGGACTTCCCTAGCAACTTTTGTATAACTCCAATATGGTTTTTTTTTAATTATTTGAATAATTTTTTATGCACTTGTCTTTGATTATCCATTGTGAACTAACTAACAAGTCAAATTTGACAAACTGATACATTTTAAAATCTGACACATTTTTCAAAGATATTGTTATTAAGAAAAATAATTTTTAATTAAAGGTGAAAAAAGTTATTAAGAAAAATGGGTGTTACACTTTATAGTGACGCACACCTTATGTAATAAAAAATCAGAAAAGCAATAAACAAAAACTTAAAAAAGCAAAATTCCATCCTAAATATGTAAGTGTGTATGTGTGCGGTATGTACATTATACATTGTGGTATACATACATAAGAGAGAAATACCAAAATGAAACACTAAACTGCCGTCTGAACGTGGTTCAGAGAGCGAACCAAGTGTTTCATATTGTCGTGTGAACATAGCATTAAGGATTTCGTTTTCGCTCTTAACTTTCGCTAGTTCATCCGAGACTGTTTTCCTTACTTCATGGTCAAATTCATTTAATATCTGATCTTTGCATTCATTAAACATTAGGGTGTCCCGAAAATTTTTTTTAGATTTCCCTAACACAAGACCTCCTGAAATTTTCGTAATTGATCGTAGATTACCAAAATAATTTTAAAAATAAGATGAAACTATATCTTCAGGGTTCTACAAATCTTCAAAGTTTTGAAAAGTCGTTATTTTTATTATTATATATTTCGCTATCCTTAATTTCGATACCTAAACTAAATATGCCACGACTATGTATAACAACAACAATTCAAATGCGACTACGAATTTGCTGAACACAGTGGATTTCGTTTGTAATATAGACAGTTTATAACAAATTTTTTATAAAAAAAAGTTAAAAAAAAATTTTTTTTTCCGGACCCAAAATATTCACTTTCAGATTATATACCAATTATTACGTTTATAGCGAACTATTGTCTATTACGAACCAGTTTTTAAGTTCATTTTATAGTTACAGCTTACTCCCTAAACTATAGAAACCCTTCATCATGAAATAAAAATTCTGGCTTGAAGATCGGCAGCTACCAACTATAAGAGACGTCCTTAAATTTATTTTATTTATCAAGTATAACATGAAGTTAAAGTATAATGAAAAAGATCCATCAAATTCAGATATATACGCGATTGTTTTTGAAGAGATTGACAATATTTGGACCAAAGCTTCTATTCCAATCGTAACGAAGGAACGAGTTATTCAGTTACTCAAATCCTATTTCGAAAAGTACCTCCATTTGAAAAGATACCCCAAAAACAAACGAAAAAATAGTTTCGAAAACAAACTAAAGTGTTTTTTGGAGTCATCTGAGAAGCTTTTCGACGTTGCTGCTTGCAAATGCACTTCTTTTAGATTTTGGTCTTGTTTAAAATCTAAGAAAGTTCCAATCAGTGAAAGAGTTTTTTTGTTGGATCAAAGGAATTACAGAAAAATGGTTATATCTGGAGTTGATAAAAAAGAAACAGCTCGATTAATAAAACGAAAGCAGAGACAAACTGAACATTCCATAAAGGCAGCTAAAAAAGAGCGTTCTACTCAAGAAACAGATTCTGTCTCAGAAAATTGTGATGAAGTTTCACTGTGTGAATCTTCCCAAGAAACGTATCCGATAACGGAGGCATCTTCCACTAACACACTTTCGACAGATACACCTTCGACTTCAACGACGAATCGAAATACATTGCCATTGCCAACAGTTGGTAAGGTCTGTGATAGATACGGTTTATCGACTCGTTCTGCTGCTGCTGTTTCTTCTGCGGTTTTGACTGACTTCGGCTTAATTTCTTCCGAAAATTTAACTCTGGTAATTGATAAAAACAAAATACACAGAGCAGTATCTAAAGCCCGGAAAGAAAATTCAAAAGAGATTGGAGATATTGTTATTAAAAGCATTTACTTTGATGGACGTAAAGACAAGACTCGATACGTGAGAAAATAGGAGATCTTTGCTTTCGCAGAGAAATTTTAGAAGAACACATCTCAATTTTAGCAGAACCTGCATCAGTTTATTTGGGTCACACAACGCCAAGTCGTGACACTGTTAGGGGCATTTTAATTTCGATCACAACTTTATTAGAAGATAAAGGTTGGAATTTAGATGACGTGATTTGCATTGGATGTGACGGAAATGCAACTAATTCCAGTTGGAAGGGTAGCGTTATTCAATATTTGGAGGAGTATTTGAAGAGACCGCTAGAATGGTGTGTTTGTATGCTCCATGCCAATGAGTTACCCCTTCGTCATTTATTCTTAACTTTGGATGGTTGCACTTCGGCACCTTAAGAATATAGCGGACTTATTGGAAAACAATTAGCTACTTGTGATAATAAATCAACGCTGTCTTTTTGTGCAGTGGCTGCTAATTTGCCTGACTTGCCGAAAAATGTGGTCGAACAACTAAGTACGGATCAAAAATTTCTTTATGAGATATGTAAAGCTGTACAAACTGGTTATTGCAGTCCTGAGCTGGGAAACCGTAAACCTGGAAAAATTGCGCATTCAAGATGGCTTACATTTGCTAATTGTAAGTACCCTTAATCCATCAGAAAATCTGCAACTGCGATTTAGTTCCTAATCAAACTTATGTACCCTCGTTTTTTACCCGAAAATATCAGATCAGTTGTGGATTCTGTTATCGAAAGAAATGAGAACACCCAGAAAATCTACTAGAAAATTGTTTACCCAAATATTGGTTTTGGAGGTTTATGTCACAATAATAATAGTTTTAGGTTTTTAACAGTTTTACTATTATTATTTCGACATAAACCTCCAAAACCATTATTTGGGTAAACAATTTTCTATAAATGAGCACAGATATGGAAAGCTGAGAAAATTTCCTTTAAAATAAGCCCTCTTCCTGCGTTACAGGTCAACTATTCACCAATTGCAATGAATACTTCCAAAAAAATAGCATTATTTTCGGATGACCTGAACACCAAATTTTCTCGTAAATAACCGGAAGCTCGATTTTGATTTTAGAACCATGGTTTTTTTGGGAAATGTTCTTAGAATTTCTCGTAGATTACGACCTTGCTATACGCTTAGTAGGCAAAAAAATTGACCCACCCTAATGTCCTGATTATTTAATTTTATTTTGTTTAATTTCGCAGATACTTAAAGAATAATATTTATATTCTCTATATATAGTATATGCAATTATTTGGATCATTTTAAGGTTTTTTTTATTTTTTTTTTTTTTTATTAATCACTGTGTGTATATTTATGTGGTTGTGTGAATGTTAATTTATATTATTTTATCTATTTAATTACAATTGGTGAACATTTTTGAATTCCTTTTATATACTGGTTGAGAGTTTTTCGTATAACTGATGCCATTTTGTTTTCTCGATTGAATCTTGTACTGAAGTTTTTTATTTTGATAATTTATACGCCTATATTATATTATGGTCAGGGCCTTGAGGGTAATATGAGCACTGAGACCCGTACAGGCAAGAATCACAGAAAGAGAGAAAGTTCAAACAACCCGAATTTGTCGATACCCCCAGTTTTACCGAAAATTGGGAAGACAGAAACAAAAGGCAGAAAGATGCCTAAGACAGATCAACCCAATAGTGCTCAATTTGTGAATTTGTTACGCACTATTAAAAAACTCATCATACGAGTGCTGATAGTGCGGGAGTGTGCAAGTGCAAGATAGAAATCTCACCATACCAAATCAACAAAATTCAGAGTTACCAAGGATACGTGCGGATAAAGTGGGTTTAAATTTTGATGGAAATTCACCAACGTTAAATATTGATTATTTTGTGTTTCGTCTCGAACATTTGCAAAGACATTATCAGATATCATGGACAGAACTACTGAGAGATTTTCATTTGTTGATTACTGTCGCAGCGAGAGAATGATATTGGCTCGACATTAAAACCCATGGTATAGTTGACTGGCCAGGTTTAAGACATGCGTTACTGACTCAATTTCAGATAAAAAGATCCAATTTTTAAATTATGAGAGACTTGGTCGAAAGGAGGCAACAAAGTGGCGAAACAGTGGATGCTTACTTCCAAGCGATGTGCCAAATCAGATCACGGTTACTACAACCCATATCAGAATATGATTTAATTAAAATAATAAAAAGGAATATTAAAGAAAGTATTGGCAGAATTGTCTACCCCATAGCAGTATCAACAGTGGAACAATTGAGGGTGGATACATTCCACCATTCCGAAGCCGAAAAGCATTTTCCGAGGCGTAATTTCAGACCCATACAGCCTATAATTAGGCAAAACAAATGCGTAAATGAAATTTATTACGAGCATAATGACTACGTCGATAAAAATATAGAGGCCAGACCACAAACGGAACAATATGACAAATTGTGCGCAATAAATGCTAACCAACAACAACGCAAACAACCGATAGTATGTTGGAATTGCAAGCAACAAGGTCACGTGTATATGGATTGCTCATCTCTGGAGAGGCATTTATTTTGCTACAAATGTGGTAAGCTTAACGTTATAACATCTAGATGTCCAAATTGCCAGTTGGGAAACGAATCCCGGGGCTTGGTGGCGAAGGGGCACTCGGGCTCATCGGAAAACAAGACCCCGAAAATGAACTAAAGTGTGTCGAGGTAGAAATGGCTGAAGATTATCTCCGTAGGAGACACTATTTAACGTTAGACGCTAGACAGCAGAATTATAATAAGATAAGGGCTAAGATATTTAATGGAGAAGGAAACAGAAAGAGGTCCAATAGAATTATCCAAATTAGAAAGAAATTTGTAGAACGTTAACGAATGAGAAAAATAGTTATAGTTATAAGTAACATAAGTGATAGGAAAATGGATGAGAGAATTTTTGCCGATGTAGAGAAAGAAGGTAGAATAATTAAAGGTATGTTTGATACATGTGTAACAATTAGCATACTAGGGAAAAAGTTTAGAGAATTTATGGAAGATTTGGGCCTGGGCATTCAGCCGATAATGACCAGTGTTAAAAATGCCAGTGGTCAGTGTTTCAGAGAGCTAGGGAGGATAAATGTAGCCATAAGGTATAAAGATCAGGAAAAGAATATTATATTATATCTGTGTCTCGATTTGGAACAAGTTGTCTACCTTGATATAGATTTCTGGAGATTATTTCATCTGGTACCTGATAGTTTGGAAATAGATGAATTGAATATAGAGAAACTAAATTTTGATTTTAAATTGGAGAATGAAGCATATAAATTAAAGCCGCACATTTTGAATAGTGATCAAAAAATAGCATTAGAAGAAGTGATTAATGAATTTGATAGTTTTGAAAAAAAGGGCTTGGAATGACTCAGTTGGAGGGGCACGCCATCAAAATAATTAAAGGTGCAGAAGCGATATTACCCAATTTCACCTGCAGTACAAGAGATAACATATCAGGAAATCGATCATATGTTAGAATTGAAGGTAATAGAGCTAAGTGAAAGTCCACGGTCAAATCGAACCACAATTGTTCGTAAACCAGGTAAAAATCGTTTATGCTTAGATGCACCTAAACTGAATAAGGTGGAGATCAAGGACGCATACCCTTTAATGAGATGATGGAATTCTGAGCCGTATTGATGAAACGCATTATATAAGTAGCGTTGACCTGAAATACGCGTTTTAGCAGATTGAATTAGAGAAGAAAAGTAGACCATAAACCGCATTCACTGTCTCTGGGAGACCAGTATATCAGTTCAGGGTCATGCCATTCGGTCTATGTAATACGGCTCAACGACTCTGTCGCCTGATGGATAAAGTCAAACCGAGCCGTTTGAAGGAAAATGTATTTATCTACTTGGATGACTTGCTAGTAATATCGAGCAATTTTGATGAACATATAAGCATGTTAAGAGAAGTGACAGGATACCTTAAGGCAGCTAACTTAACTATTGTTCTTAAAAAGTCCCAATTTTGTTTACAGGAGTTGAAGTATTTGGGCTTTATAATAGGAGGTGGATCCTTAAGAACCGATCCAGATAAAGTACAGACAATTCGTCAAATTAATCTGCCGAGATCGATGAGAGAAGTTCGGAGCTTTTTAGGGACGGCGGGTTGGTATCGGCCAACCAGCACCTCTAACAGACACTCAAGAAATCAGAGAAGTTCAAAATGACTCCAGAAACAATAGAAGCCTTTGAAACTTTAAAAAAGTCTTGACTTCTGCTCCCGTACTGCGGCATGTCAATTTTACAAAAATATTTTTTATACAATGTTATGCCTCTGACCTTGGAATAGACGCAGTGCTTTATCAGCTGAACGATAAGAATGAAGGTATCCAATAGAATTTTTTTCACAGAAACTGAATTCATGTCAAAAAAAAAATACACAGTCACGGAGAAAGAGTGTCTTGCGGCGGTGATGGCTGTAAGAAAATTTAGACCTTATGTGGAGATGATGCCCTTTACTATTCTGACCGACCATGCCAGCCTTAAATGGTTAATGACCCTTAAGGATCTGAGTGGGAGACTCGCAAGGGATCTGAGAACGTTGTTGCTGACATGCTGCCACGCATACCACATCAAGAATTAAGTGAGATGGAAATGGAAAATATACTTGATTTTGAAACAACGGAGTTCCAATCGGAAGAGTATTGTGATCTAGTGAAATCAATCCAGGCCAATAATGAGAAACTATCAGACCTTAAAGTCATAGATGGAAAAATTTTTAAGGTAACTATCAACCAACCATCTCTGGAGGATGAAATTCAATGGAAACTCTGGATACCACCCAACCTTACGCACGCTATTATTGATAAATATCATTCTACCAAAACTTCAGCTTACTGTGGAACTTCAAAAACAATGGAGAAGGTAAAAAGGTTCTTCTACTGGCCTAAAATGTCAATTCAAATAAAACAATTTGTAAAAAACTGCCAAATTTGCAAGGAAATTAAGCCAGCGAATAAAGAATTAATGCCTGGATTGGGGCAAGAGGTTATCACTGAAAGACCATTTCAGAAGTTGTATGTAGACTTCTTAGGAAAGTACCCTAGATCCAAAAATGCCAACGCTTACGTTTTTACGGTGGTGGATCATTTTACAAAGTTCACATTTCTAAAAGCTATGAGAGAATCTACGGCTATGAATGTAATAAACTTCTTAACCCAGGAAATATTTTACAAGTTTTACAGTGATAATGGTTCACAGTTCGTGTCTAAAAGTTTCCAAGAATTTTTAGAGGCATTTGGTGTCAAACATATGAAGACCGCTCTTTACTTCCCTCAATCAAATGCCTCCGAGAGGGTTAATCAATCGATCCTCGCGGCAATTAGAGCCTACCTGCATAACGACCACAGAGACTGGGACCTCTATCTGTCTGAAATCGAGTGTGGTTTCAGAACTTCGATACACTCTGCAACAGGATTCACACCATTGCACAGTGGTTCACTAGTAGGACATAGAGGTCAAATCACGATGTTCGATTTTTTCATTATTAGTTTGTTCTAAAACTCACTATTAGTGGCATTACTAAGACATGAAGTTAATATATAGTACGTGTTTTTTTAAGAAAAAAAATATTTGTGACTTATTGTTTTACAATGGATATTCAAATTGAAGTTGTGTACCTTTATTATTAGGTATTTATTAATTTTGTATGCAATAAATATTTTGCTGAAAGTGGTTTTACGCCAAATCAATTTTCACATAGATTTTTAATGTTTTTTTTTATGTTAATTATACAAACTTTCGGCTTTGAAGTTCTTATATATAAATTAAAAAATTTTTAACACTTTATTTTGTGTTTCTTTATTTAATTTATTCTTCCAATATTTCGATCAACCTCGTTGATCATCCTCAGGGAATAAATTATCACTACAATACAATTTAAAACATATAACATAAATTTAATAAAAATCACAAACAGAAAAATATCACAACTTTCATAACAACAATCTTACATAACTATTATCCGTGGTGTCGTCAATTTGTTTATATTATTTGTCACTCACTGTCATGTTTCTCCTTTTTCAGTTCTGTGCTTATTTATTATGTGTCGATATATATATATGCACAATTATCAGTATCAGTTTTAAAGCTTATTCGTTTATTTGTTGGTATATTTATTATATGAAGCATCTCTTTGAAATATCTCTTTCTATAATTATTTTCTCTTTCCAATATCATCACTTTATTGAACTCAGGTTTGTGTCCAGTTATGCTACAGTGGGCTGCAAGTGCTGTTTTTTTATTTAAATTTTTGTCATTGTTTTTTAAGTCCGATTTATGTGATGATGCAGATACAGAAACACTTTTTTAACGACGATTCGAAAAACGATGGGATTTTTTGTTTCAACACACATGTGAGTAATTTCTCGAGTCGAGTAATACAGAAACGAGGCACTGGTCTTTAATTTTGTTTTTGTTGTACCAACATAAACTTTTTGGCATTTATCATTGTCGTCACCATTGCACGTTATTTTATAAACCAAATTTGCTTCATCCATTTTGTCTAATTTTGTTTTCATATTTGTAAATAATCTTTTAGTTGTATTTTCTGATTTCATTGCCAGAATATATTTCTCTTTGTTATAGATATCAGTATGTTTAATTCTTTCGGACAGGCCTGGTACATAATTAATGGCTGAATATATCTTTGTAGGTTCATCCACAGGTTTGTTGTCACTACGATTTTTGTCATTTTTCTTAGTTTGTTCTAACAAGTTCTTAATTAACCGCTTTGGCAAGTCATTTTTCATAAGTATGTCATATATTTTTCGTTTGTTTTCATTATGGAATTCAATGCTACTGGTATTTAAGACTTTGTTTATAAAATTTTTTGCTGTGTTGATTATCATATTTTTAGGATGTTTTAAGTAAAAATTTATTAGTCTGCCTGATGCCATTGATTTTTGGTACCAGTCTAGCAGCATTGAATTCCATAATGAAAACAAACGAAAAATATATGACATACTTATGAAAAATGACTTCCCAAAGCGGTTAATTAAGAACTTGTTAGAACAAACCATGGCGTAATTATCATAAGGTGCCTTTGAGATTACAACAAGTAAAGCAGTAACAAAAACAACACAGCATTTTGATGCTTGTTAGGGTAGTTAACTGTCAAAAAAACCAAAGCAAAAACAATGTACATAAAACAAAGCAAAAATTGACAACTATATTCACAAATTGGCTGAAAAAAAAGTAGCTCAGCTGCCATGTCAAATGCACCTTATAATCAATACGCCATGGAACAAACTAAGAAAAATGACAAAAATTTTGGTGTTACCATACAATTTACTGACAGCAAATTTGTTTCCAAGTACTTTTACATATAAACAGTGAGTTAAGTATATTGCAAATAACTTTATTTGCAAATATTACGTGCGTAAAAACGTAGTATATATTAACTAATAGTAGGCAGACATAGATTTGGCAGCTCAGTTCTTTCCAAAGTTTGTTACCAACCACATTGAAACCTGCATAAAATCGTAACTCACCGAAAATTTGATCAGCAGTGCTAATAAAGTTAATCTATAGTGCCTGATTTTCAAAAAAAAATTATTTGCGACCTATTGTTTCACAGTGGATATTCAAGTTGAAGGTATGTACCGTCCATTATTATATTTTGTCTATGGTGCTGTTATTAGGTGTTTTTTTTACAAGAATGCTTGTATGTGATACTTGGTTGTCGATTAAGGAAAGTTCGACCGAAAGTGAGCGGCGTAATCATATGTTTAACGCAATTACCCGGCACATTTAAACATTGACAGTTTTAAAATTAAAATAACCAACCTTTGTAGAAGATTGGTAGCCTATTGGAAACAAGTTAACCGATCACTTTTGCGTATGGCGATAAATATATTGACTGGCATGACGAAATCGAAGTTTGTGAACTACCTTCGATAGTCAGCAACATACTCTGAAACCTGCAAAAAGTAACCAGCCTTGTTTACTAGAAAGGAGTTCATGGACTGCAGTAAGAGAACAAGACGCCCAAGATTGGCTAAGTTATCTGTGGTAGATGATTCCGCGATAAATTATTTGATGAGTGATTCTACCCGATCTAACAATACTTGTGTGGAATTTACTACTTACACTGTATTATCAGTAATAAACGAGGCGAAATTAACAATACACCAGTAAATAGTAATAACAGAGTTTCTCAATTCACAATTACCAAATGCATTGCCATCTTATCATAAAGTGTTGGAGGCAAAGACACATTGTATAGTCTAATTTAGCATTTAAAGATTACTCATTACGGACCGCGCGAATGCCTTTTAGTACCTATCCATGGAATAATTTGCATCCTTCAGTTCATAAAGTACTAATTTATGGATCGGAAATTATTGATCATTGTTTAGCTTCCATAGGCGAGCTATCTGAAGAAGCCGCTGAATCTTGTAATAAATTTCTTAAGCAATTCAGACCAGACAACACTCTAAAAATGTCCCATGTTGTCACTAACACTGATCTTATGCATAGACTTCTTTTAAAACCCAACCAGTTAATTTTTTCTTTAAATAAATTAAAACAAAAGAAGTAGTCTATGCTATCACCTGAGGCTTTAAGTATGTTAAGTTTTTAAAAACAATATAAAAATATTGTTAAATTGGCGTTACAAAACTTATTAATTTTTTTTATTAATGACTACCATTTTTGATATATAAATTATAATAACATTATCCCTGTTGATTTTATTTATATAATATTACCCTGCTTGACCCTTAAATAGCGTAAACACAGCCATTCATATTAATTTTGATGAGTATAGCTAAGTAAACTACGTATGACCGCCTTTCTTAGAGACTTGAACCACTGTGCAACGTCGCTTACTTTTCAAGCGAGAGCTCACAGATTAGGCAGCCCATGACTACGGTGATCATCCGTTCTGTATTATACAGAACAGTTCTGTATTTGGAACCGTTGTTCTGTATAAATTATTCATTAGGGAAAAAAATAAATATGTTCTCTATTTTATTTAATGTTCAGTATTTGTTCTGTGTTTTCATGCTTCAAAGTAGTATTTGTAGTTTTGATTAACACCTTTGAGAAAAAGTCTCCTGGCGAGCATCATAAGCAGAGACGAAATAGCCATAGAGACATAGTGATCTCCACAAGCAATACATTTCATATACTTACATACATATGTATGTACATTTTAGAGAAACATAAATTTTAAAATTATTTTGACGGTTGTCGTGTTCAGTCTGTGTTCACCGGTTTCAAATGCTCCAACAGAAATGATATATTCTGTTTGAAATATTATATATACCAATGAAAAAAATGATGAAATGAAAATGGAAACCATCATTACATGAGTAGTATAGAGTTTAAAGAATATTAAAGGTAAAGCATAACTTCGAAAAACAAATTTATTCATCAGAAAAATTCCAAAATTATTTGTAATTTTGTTGTACCCATTCAATGCACCTTTCTGTGAATCTAATACTTTGAATGATAAAAACAAAATATTAATTTTTTTATATCTAGAAATTAATTTTTATTTTATGGTATTTAAAACTTATGTACAAGTTAACAGAGTTAACGTAAACAATAATGTTATTCAACCCGGAAAATATTGTGACAAAATATACTTAAATAGTTAACGTAAACAATAATGAAAATATTAAAAGTATTAATTAAACACCCCAATTTGTGAACTTTTTAAATTCTAAGAATAAAACTAGATGACCCGTGCGAATATTTCGCACCGTTAGTTGTCATTTTTGTAACATAAAATGAAAATAATTTATAGAAATTTCAGTAACTTCAATACATTTTATTAAAAGTATTAAAATATTAGAAATCATAATATATATTAGGTCTGTTTCTTTACTCTACATTGGGCGCCCGCGGGATCCCAATTTTACCAAAAAGCGTTCCCGTACACAAAATTTGGGTAAATGAGAGAATTTTTGAGAGAGTAACATTCTTCTTCTTCATGCACGAAATAGCCCGTACTTTTTCTTCGGGCTAGTTTGTGCAAGTAAACAAATAATCAGCTGTTTAAAAAATAATAGAAAAATGAAAGGTTCAAAAACTAAAAAAAATTTCAAAAGTTGAATTAAAAAATATTTATAAACCTGCAGTGAAAGGCTTATAGTATAATTTAATTCAATATTTATATAAAAAATTTATCTTTGCCTTAGTTAACATGTATAAGTCTAATTATTGTCGTTTGTTTTTGCGAAAGTACATGTTCAATATGCGTGTGTGTGTGACATAAAGTTGTGTGTTTTCATATTTTTATGTGAATGGGTAAAATATTTGCTTTTTTGCGTTCCCGTACTTTTGGGCAAATTTGTCTCTTATAGAGAGAAATTATTGTTTACTCTCTATTTCCCGAACTTTACCCAAAAAGTAAAGAAACACACTTATTAAGACACTGTATTACTACACTTCATAAAATAAACAATACCATGACAATAACGGCATTACCAAAATGGCTTTTACAACTTTATATATTATGTAGAATAGCATTACAATCAAGCAGAGATCAGCAATGAGTAAAAAAAAGTGAGTAGACTCGAATCATGATTCATAATTTCTTGTACTTATACGCATTCATCCTCTTGTTAATGTAATGGATACTCTACTCATCTCAAAAGTTTGAAGTACTCATCGCATTTATATTTAATAATATGTATGATGTTGTTGACTTCAACTCTCCTTAACTCAGTGCATACAGATGGGAAAAAATAAGTATGATTCGATTACAAACTGTTGTGTGTTTGCTCTGTATGTATGTCCACACTCGGAGAGAAGAGTTGGGCAATTCTTCATCAATTCTCTTTTAAACTTGTCTTCGTGTCCACACTCGAAGAGTTCAGTTGCCCAACTTTTTGTTGTTGTTCAGCAATTTTTGTGTTTTCTTTTGCTTGTTTTTCTTACAATTTGACATTTATGCCGTGTTGCCACAGAAATACTTACAAATTACACAAAATTTTATAGATTGCCCAAAATATATTTCATGCATAGAATATAATGCTTTTTATTTTTGTATATCATTTTAATATATGAATAAATATTTGTGTATTTATAAATTTCCCTGTAGGAGACAAAGCCTTAAAGTTATTACTAGAGCTATTGGAACAGCCCAAAACAATATTAAAGTATTTATAGTTGAATACTAGTGCTAATGAGAACTAGTACTTGAAATAGTTTGGGAGCACCGCTTAAATTTTGAAGAAGTTTATAAGATAAGACATATTTTATATTTTTATAATTTATCCTAAAATTAAGGTATGTTACATATAAAATAAGCTGCAAATAATTAAAATCAGTTGATATAAACAAAATATTTTCTTTTAATGTAATATCATTATGCTACACAATTAAATTTTCTATTAATGAAAAATAATAATGTTTCTCTTCCCTTCTCTTATAATGATAGCAGCTTTTAACCAAATACCGTTTGAGATACAAAATGAATGTCTTTTAACAGCTAGATTATGTATTCACGTATTATGTGTCGATTAGACATTCAGCAGTTTAACAGTCATATACAAAATAACAAAGTAAATTTGCAGTTTTTATTTTCCATTTGAATTTTGTTTTAAAATCTATTTTAATTTTTTTGCATACGGGCAGAAGAATTTACATTTCATTATGATTCTTAATACTTAAAAAAGCATGTTGTCCCCACTGAAAGGCAATTTACTTATAGTTTAATAATTTCCGAAAATGTTTGCTTTAGCTCACCAGTGGACATATTTCAAAATTGGTATAAACGTTGATTAAGTCGCCTTGAATATATTTAAATGTTTTACTATTAATGCGTAAAGAATTTTTTTTTGTTTTTTTATTATTATTCATTCCTTTATATCAGTAGCATATCAAATTTTGATTGCCTCAGCATCACATAGTCATTATTGAGGCGAGCTGGTAAAATATTTACAGCTTTGAATTATACATGTACAATATATAATTGGGGTATTCAAACGGGGTCCTATCAAGTCATATTGTCATAATATCATACAATTTTAAAATAGTTTAAAAAATTTGTTGTTGGTCTTTGAATAAAAAAGTCATAAAACAATAATACTTTTCAACCTATGTTTACCATTTTGTCATAAATTGAAAAATAAAGAATAACAAACAAAAAAGTAAAATTAAAAATAATATACTAAACTATGACGGGTTGTTTACAGCAATCATATTTTTTTTCGTTTTATTGTTTTATGATATATGGTCGTTTTAACCATTTGAATCCCCCAAATATTTTATTTTTAGATATTTAATTCTATATACTTATAAAATTTACAAAAAAAAGGAAAGAAATAAGAGAAGTAAAAAAATAGTAATATATACACACAAAATTTAATTATTAATTAATTGGTTATTGTATACGATTGCTGTAAATCATACGAAAAGAGTTTCTAAGTCTTGAAGCAAACATTCCTTTATCCTTTTCTTGAAAATTTAAATTCGTTGTATATTTTTAATATCTTGAGGGAGATTACTAAATTCCATACTATCCATATATTCAATGCGTTGTTTCGTAGTTTCTAACCGACATCTTGCTATCTTATGGTCTAAAAATATTTAAAGAAAAATTGTTCTCTTCCATTTTTGTGTAATTACACATAAACTGGCAACGCTGCACTTATTAAAAAGAAAAAACATAAGAAAAACGAACTCTGCGATTGTACGAAAAAGACAGGTACACCAAGAAGCGAAAAAAAAAATATGAAAGGAAATGCAAAATAATCAACTACAAAGAAAAAAACGAATGAGGGAATATAAAGAATCGCCGAGAACGGGCAAGTATTTTTCTTCTTTTGTTCCCCATACCGTAAACGTCAACAAACTCAAAAGTTGCCGACTCTTCTCTCCGAGTGTGGACATACACTTACTGCGTTAGTACGAGAGTAAAGGTAGAATTAGCCACACGTAACGTAGCGTATCTTAACGTTGACGAGTCAGCTGATCATTTATTTTACATGCAAAGTAATGGCAGCACTTACCGAATAAAAAATGTAACGTAAAGGCGCGTAGCAATCTGTAGAAAATAGAAATTCTCTACGTTTTTACGGGACATTAGCAAACAGCTGGTTTATTTAGGCTTGCCAAACGTCCTTTTTTAAGCAGTAAGGGTAATTTTTTTTAGTTCAATGTACTTATTCCTTCATAACACCTAAAAAAGTACGCTAATGTACTTTTTTTAATCTTTTGTATTTCTTTTTTGTTCTGAACACTTGAAACTAACATAATTAATATTAAAGAATATTTGCCACCAAAGTACTATAATATTGAAAAGGTCTATGTTTTCAGTCTCAATTCAAAAATTTCATTTTGTAATTCTACAGAAGTTATTGAATAATTTTTTGTCAATAACATTGACATGGATCTACTGTTTGATGAATTTATTTTTATTATTATTTATTTATTTCATAATTGGGGTTATTGCAATAGATTTTATTTTCCCCTAAATTTAGTGGTAATGGAAAATTAGTGCATTATCGCCTCTAATTTAATGCACTAAATTTAAACTACCACTAAAATGGTTTAATTTAGTGGTTAATTATTTCCGACTGAATTTACTTTACCTACGTAAAATCATAGAAAGGATATTATGACATTCCATCCGTATTTTAAAAATAAAAGTGTTACGGCAGATTTTTTACGTTTACACGGTTGCTTAAAAATCAAATCAAAGTTAATAAAATAAATAATAAAATGCACATATACGTCCACACTAACTTTAAATACATTGTGAACTAATTAAAAATAAATAAAAAATAATATAAAAGTGCATCTCTGATCTAATGAAAGTGATTGTTTTTTCAAAAATAAAAAAAAAAACAAAGCGAGCTTTACTACTGTCAAATTTTCATCCGTATTTTCTCTCAATGTCGTACGTTCTCATTACATATAAAGTTTACATGATACTATTCATTTTATTCTACACAAAAATTTTACATATGTATATGTATTACCGTCTAAACCCGCCTTTAGGGGTAGTGGAAACGGTAATGCATTATAAATTCAATGCAATAAGCCCAACTCTCATTTTATTAAAATTATTTACTGAAAAAGTATTAAAAGAAAATGTATAGAATTGTTAAATAATAGATAGTTTCAAAATTTTGAAAAGAATTTGTATGTTTATATTGGCTATACCGCATTCAAATGGAAGGAGGAAATGAACAAACAAACTTTTAATAGAAAGTTTGTAATGTGAATTGATATTTGAAACTAATTTTAACACACTTGTGCCAAGTTTTACAATTTTCTTACATTGGAAAAAATGGCATTGTAAACCAAGTAAAAAAACTAGTAAGTATGTATTTGTAAAAGTTTTTACAAATACATGAATGAATATATATATTAAATATACAATACATATTTCTATGCAATACTTGTCTAATAAATCCTCAATAAACCTAAAATATTTTTTATGAATACGGGCATAAAATTTATTTTTAAATTTATACCAAATTGTTTTACATTTGAAAAGTTGAATAGTATAGACTAGAATTTAAAAATAAAAATCCGAATAATTTTGGGCTATTACTTTGTTGTAAACAATAATTACGATCTTATTATTTGTATTATTATTTGCCATTTTATTTTTGCTAATGAATTTTAAAAAAAGTTTTCAATAAAAATCCAATGTATTTGTTTACTAAAATGAACGGTTTTTTTCCTCAATGTACTTTTTTCAATTCAAAATTTGGCAACCCTACATTTATTATACAAATTTTCAGCAAGAATATTACAAAGAAAAGCAAATTTAAGAAATTTTCAGCAAATTAAAAAACTGTAGCACAACACACAAATCCACATCCATATTTATTTATTTGTCTTTTAATTATTTGATAAAAAAACTATTAAGTACACACTATAAACAAATTACTATTTCACAATATATTTTCTGTTTTTTTTTTTTTGTTTGTTGTTTATGTCCAAAACATATGGCACGTTTTTAAATGTTCTATAAGTGCACTTACGTTTCTACGTTAGGGGACGTTACATTACGATACAGCAACGTTTGGCTAACGAGGCCTTAAATTAATGTTATAAACACATTCCTAGCTACCAACCATTTACCACACGACTGCAAAAGAAAAAGTTTTGGGTTAAACTATGAATCGTGTTAAATAAATACTATGTTTTTGACTATGTAATTTATTATTTTTCGTCAATAAAAAGAAAATAGATATGGTATATATTATAACTAACATTCAAAATGTAAGAATTTACATAAGCGAAAAAGTTAATGTTTTTAGGAAATACATATTTTAAAGAAATTAAAAGAAAATAGATATGGTATATATTATAATTAACATTCAAAATGTAAGAATTTACATAAGCGAAAAAGTTTATGTTTTTAGGAAATACATATTTTAAAGAAATTAAACAATTTTTCATAATTTTTTTTAATTTTTATAAGCAGGTTATAAAGAAATGGATTGCAAGAGTGAGATTAAACAGAAAATCATTGTCGGAGCCTAGTATGGGCAATTTGCGTGCCATTAATCTCGTTTAAAAATATTGATTATAAAGATGTAGTTTAAGTATACTATAAGTTTTTACAATGTAAAATGTAGAAAAAATTTATAAATATTTTTTTTTGTAATGAATTTCTTTAGGACCTGTTTATACAAAATTAAAATATAATTACGGATTATTTTATCTTCTTAAAAACATTTCTTATAAACTTACACTTTTTCGCTTATTTGTGATTATTATTTTCATGTTCATTTTTGTATACACCATATACATTTTCTTTTTTATTGTATATGTATATCGACTAAAACGGTAAAGTTTCTCCGTATGATTCGAGTCACTCGAATCAATTGTGAGTATCATAAGTATTTTTATAAAATTATGAATCCAAGTGAGTATGAGTTTGATGTCAACATTGGACTCATATTTATTGCATCCTTTATTAATGAATCAACGTTGTGTGAGTATGAGTGAGTCAGAGTAGTTAAACTTTAACTACGTGTACGCACTTATATTTAAAATTTTATAAGTGCTTAAGAATCGCTAAAAAGCGACTCAATGCTGATCTCTGCAATTAAGCGACCCTGTTTATCGCACTTGATCTAACAACTACTGCAAAGTATTGCCAAAACAGCTTTTTATAGTAAATAGCGGTATTGCCAGAATGGATTTTAATATATACATACTAACAGTCTAATTCATAATAACTCCTTAATTTAGGTTTAATCATACATTAGTTATGAGACGTTATCTGTCTTATAAGCTCAAAATAAAAAATCTTATTCATAAACCTTTCATATGAGCAAATTAACTAATAAACGGTTTTAATGTCATGCTGGCAATACCATGATGTTTTTCAGCATAGTGATGCACAATAAAAGCTATCGGCTACTTCGGTAATTTGTTAATATTCATAAAAATAATGTTATAGTATAACAATTATACATGAAATAGATGTGATTGAAATAATATTTACTGCTGTTAAAAAAATAACTAAAATAAACTGAAAAAATTAAAGAAAAAATTTCCTTTGAAGCACATTTTTTTAATTCATGTATAAAGTAATCGAATACTACCATCCTCTTTTTGGTTTGTGAATCACTATTCTGTTTAAATTTTTTTTATATCAAAATTTGGTAAAATGGAATTGTAAACTGTAATTTCATGTAATTTCTACAGGAACTGATGACCGAGCCTGTAAAGGAAAGAGATGGCATATGTAAGACAAAATAGAAACAACTTTTTGGCCATTTAGAAATTTTATTTTGTACAGACACTGCAATCATTTGCTATTATATGAAAATTTTTAATTATATGTATATAAGTAATTATTCTTGCAATTTTATTAGTTGTATTGTAATACTATATTATTCCACTTTTATTTATACAATATCCAATTTAACTCACAAATGTCGTGTTATTGTACGGATAAAGTACATAGAAACCTATAATAAAAATTTCTTATTAATAAATGGTTTATGAGAGCGTTATGACACTGTTTCTTGTTTATGAATACAAAATTAAGAGATTTTGCTTATAAGGCTCTTTATCTTGTTTTATCTCATTATGAATTTGACTGTAAGTCTGTTTCTTTACTCTACATTGGGCGCCCGCGGGATCCCAATTTTACCAAAAAGCGTTCCCGTACACACAATTTGGGTAAATGAGAGAATTTTTGAGAGAGTAACATTCTTCTTCTTCTTCATGCACGAAATAGCCCGTACTTTTTCTTCGGGCTAGTTTGTGCAAGTAAACAAATAATCAGCTGTTTAAAAAATAATAGAAAAATGAAAGATTCAAAAACTAAAAAAAATTTCAAAAGTTGAATTAAAAAATATTTATAAACCTGCAGTAAAAGGCTTATAGTATAATTTAATTCAATATTTATATAAAAAAGTTTATCTTTGCCTTAGTTAGCATGTATTAGTCTAATTATTGTCGTTTGTTTTTGCGAAAGTACATGTTCAATATGCGTGTGTGTGTGACATAAAGTTGTGTGTTTTCATATTTTTATGTGAATGGGTAAAATATTTGCTTTTTTGCGTTCCCGTACTTTTGGGCAAATTTGTCTCTTATAGAGAGAAATTATTGTTTACTCTCTATTTCCCGAACTTTACCCAAAAAGTAAAGAAACACACTTATTGTGACACATTGTAAGTATGTTTTCTTGTATTGTGCGAAGTTATAACCTACACAGGTGGCGAAGTTTTCAGAATAATGTAGGTACATGTGTTTGTATGTAAACTAAATTATATACAAGTTTGTGAATATGAATAGTACTTATCAATTTCTAAATAAATATATATTACATACATAAACCCATAACTGGCCATTACCACCCTGTTTGAGAGTTACTGCGGAAAGAAATAATTTTTTCATATTTCTTTTCAAGATGTCAGATCTGAGGTTTGAACCCAGCGCTATCACTAGGCCACTGCGACTACAGTGACACCATTAAGTTTTCTGTGGTCCATACAGAATCTTGTATAAATATATATTATGAATTTAAATAGACGACTCCCTTGATAAAATGAACATAAAACTCACGAAACGTCGGGAAACATAGAATAAACTAGTTTTTAAGTATATGAAACAATTTGGGCCTAAGTAAATTTTGTGTTACCAATCGCATTTATTTTTGGCGACACAAAAATTAGTGTGCCGCAAATCAGCTGTTTGTCGCTTAAAACTACACGATTCGATATCGTGGGCCTGGCTGTAAGTTTATAACAGGAACAAAAGCAGCCAATAGACTGGGAGGCGGACTGTAGCACAGATGAAAAACATATTTGCATGACTACATAAATATTGATGTGCAAAAAGTTCAGAAGAGTAACAACACGTTTGTGGTTTTAATAAGCAGAACTAATTAAAAATAATTTGGGCTAAAGTATTTAATTAAATTTGTTTGTGTCATTATTGTTTGACAGTTTTTTCTATGTAAAAAGTGCACAGCTGTTCGAATTAGATGATGTTAGATGTTAAATGAGTTAAAACAACTTCAGCTTCTTTTAGCTTTAAAGTATATGCCTATCCCTCTGCAACTGACGTGGCACTTATTTTAATAATATAACTGACTTGGGGTCTAGTACAATTTCCCGAGCCATATTAACAAGAATGTTCCTCTCTCATCTTGGAATAATAGTTAAAATACAATTTTACTGTCGTAAGGTCTAAAAAACACTATGGTAATTTTACGATATTACTGACGTGAGGTTTGCAATTTTCTAATAATACTGACGTAGTGGTGTGCTAGATACTTACACTAACGCTGATGTGTGGGTATTGCTACATTTTACCCCGCAGCTACACACATTTGTCGACCACGACTGCTGTTTTCACACTGATCAACGTAGAAATATAAACAGAAAAGGTATTGAGCTAATATCGTCGATGGAATTAAGAACGCTGTAACTGACAAAACCTTAAATGTTCACCAGAGCCAAAATACCTCTTTGAAAGTAGAACAAATACACTGTCATTTTTCATTTCGCAGACGGCGTAAGTGAATTTATTTTCATCGTAGAAATCTGGGACCGGGACCAATCGAGGCGTATTTTTTTCTGATAAAAATGATGCAAAAAACGTATTTTCGATATTTTTTCAGTTACAGCGTTCTTTAATTCCATTGACTATATGTACAATATATGTATATGGGCAATTTAAAAAATTTTCGACATTTTGATATTTTTTTTTTCCAATTTTTTTTTTTTTTTTGATGACACGAATGACGCTTTGCTCACGTGAAGGGTGATATTTCAGCATACCAAAACAGTTCGCGTTAATCATTTATTGCAAACGGCGCGAAAGTTATGGAGGTTTTAAGTTAAAATTTCTTTAAAAAAATTTAAAGTTAAATTTGTTGGTTTATTTTAATAAATGTTGTATGAATGCATGAAACTCATTTCAAATTCATCAGTGCAGTCCAAATTCATCAATGCACTGATAAAATACATAAATAAATTATAATTAAAATTCCTTAACATTAAAAAACGCGAATTTTTGCAAAAATATGAATGTTTCACCGATTGTTATAATATGTGTTTATATAACGCATAACTAATTTATGCAAAAACAATGTTTTAACTTGCAAATTTAAAAAATAAAAAAAATTATATAAGAATTATTTTTGAGGTTAGGATTTTTTTTTTTTTTTGATCTGTAAAATTTAAAATCATGAAAATTTTTTAATGCCTATTCGGTTTTATTATCAAGCTTAAAAAACCTTTCATTTGGAGTCAATCGCGGCGGAATCTATACATAAATGCAGATGTCACAAAGCAAAATGTGTTTGAAGAAAAATGCCGCTGTACCCGCTAAATATGGACCGAATTCAACCGTATTTATATATGATCTTTAGTTAACCCCCGCACTTCATTTCCAATACTTTACATTGATTTTAAACCACTGATTAACTAAAAAAAACGCGAAACAAAATCATGAAATTTCGCAAAAGTTTTATTTTCTTTATAAAATTTTTGCGTTTCAAAATATTTTAACGCCTTCTTGACGTTGAGGTGCCATTTATTAAGAAGTTTAGATCACGCAATACATAAACCAGTTTTAAATATGATTGCAAATGTCAGGCGCGAAAAACTGTAATTTTTGACAAATTTACGCCAATTCTATAAAAGTTTGAAGTCATCGTTCTCAGCAACTAGCAGCCTGATATGGCGCAAATTTGAGCAAATTACACCATCTATTAAATAGTGTTGACGAAATGCAATTTTCTTGAACGGCGCAAAAACGCTATAGAAAAAACTGCGAAAATTAAAAAATCGGAAAATTTTGGTTTCAAAAATGAACCGCTGTACAACTTTTTCCCATATAGTAGTATTGGTATAACTTTTATAGTGTAAATATCTACAAAGTCTAGTGACTTTATTTTATATCAGTGAGCATCGGAAGTTTAAAACTAAAAGTAGAAAAGTGATGAAATATGAAAAAACTCTTGTAAATTTCAAGAACTGATGGTCTGAAATTTTGAATTTCCCAGTTTTCTAGTGTGGGCTACCATTCCCTTTTGACCGTTTTGGTCAATTCGAAAAACTGGAGAAACAATAAGCATCTGAACTTAGTTTCAACAAATGTTGAAAACTTTTGAAATTGCCCATATGCAGGTACACCCAAGTTTTGTTTTTGGGGTGTCCTGTAGACCACGACGTCAGTTGCTGAGGGTTAAAGTGGGTTTTTCCTTCTCTACAGTTAACCAAATTGTTACTTTTAACAAAAGAAGCAAAATCTTAAAGTATACTTTTCTCGTAAGTATGGTTACGGGCTAATATGTCTAGAATTCCTTATAATCGTTAAAAAAAAATAGACAAAAAAACTGAAATAATATTTATGTATTTATAACAAGAAACTTAAAGCCTTATATAAAATATAGTAAAAAACTATTTAAGAAACTAAATTAAAGAACAAATTTTCTTTCTTTTTACAGTTAGGATGGTGGATTATTCCATTTGCTAAAGATTCTCTTCAACTTTCAATATCAAGATTTTTGGGTGGATTTTCAGGTGGTGGATCTTTCGTCGTTATTCCAGTATATACCACTGAATTATCAGAAGACAGGTAATATATACAGTATCGAATGAAATCTAAAGCACGCACGTACTAGCAAAACATAAGTAATGCTACGCTTATCTATATGTGTATTTATGTATACGGATTACATACATACATACAGTACTGTTCGAAACCTAAGCAACTTTTCCTAACGGAGTAATAAATACAAATAAAATACAATAAATACAATAAAAATAAAATAAACCTAAGCAACTTTTCCTAACGGAGTAATAAATACAAATAAAATACAATAAATACAATAAAAACAAAAATATAAGACTTTGATTACATCATTAGAAAAAGTTACTTAGGTTTCGAACAGTACTGTACATAATTGGCTATTACAACCCTGTGTCAGGGTTACGGCCTAGCTTCTCGCAGTACTCATGTTGTGTGTGTTAATTTTTATCCATGAGTACCGAGACCTATAGTTTAAAGTCGACTCCGAACGACAGATTTAAAAAGCTTTTTCATGGCAATCAATTACACCCAGAGCTTTTGCCAGAAGACTGCTGAGAGGTAGTCGCCGAAAGAAATAATTTTTTTATATTTCTTTTTTCAAGATGTCAGAGCTGAGATTTGAACCTGCCAATTTTAATTTATAAAAACAATACCAATTTTAGGATCTCAGAGCCGATATAATAATTATAGATATATAAAAATAAAGATCCAAAGTAATTCCAATTAGGAATTCAAGAAATAACTGACTTATAAAAAGCTGGTCACGGCAAAAACGCCTATTACTCAGGGACCGCAAATAACAGTTATTGCTTAAAAATTAAACTAAAAAAATCATCGAATTAGAGTCGACAGACATATATGATGTTATATACCAAATTAATCGTCTTGGAGAGCTCTCACAGAATCTGTGGTGATCTCGCATAAGTGATCATTAATCAGATTTTAACTGTTACTTTTTGACGGAAAAATAAAAGTTTAGATGAAACCTTTAAAAAGAGAGAAAAATAACCGTTATTTTTCGAGTTTTATTTTTCGGTTAAAAAATAAAACTCTATTTAGGAGTTTTATTTTATATATTAAATTTTATTTTTTATATATATAAAATTATATAAATAAATATATATATATATATAAATAAATTATATAAATTTTAAATATATTTTATATATTAAAAAATAAAACTCTATTTAGGAGTTTTATTTTTTCCGTCATAAAATAAAACTCGTTTTTATGAAAGATTTTATTTTTAATCTAATCCCGTTGCTTGTGGTATCTTTATTTTATTGTTTTTTATAACTGAATGCCTAAAATCTTAAGTTAAACGATTTTTAGGGTGCTTTAATATTAATAAAAGAGCAAATTTACACAATTAAAATCGATAATGGCCGGAACTTGCTAAAAATGTTACAAATATTTGACTAGGAGGATGAAAGCGGGTTCGATGACTGGGTCTATTACGACGCTCTGCACGGAACAAAATATGATATAAATTACATTCTTAACAGTTTGCAGACGATAACGTGTCAAATCAGGATTATGTGTAAAAAAATTTTTTCATAAAAACGAGTTTTATTTTTTCGGTCATAAAAGTAGAGTTTTATTTTATGACGGAAAAATAAAACTCAAAAAATAACTGTTATTTTCTGACTGAAAAATAAAACTCACAAAATGAAAAATAAAACTCACAAAATGAGTTTTATTTTATGACGAAAAAATAAAACTATTTATGAGAGTTTTTTTTAACTTTTATTTTTCAGTTGAAAAATAACTTTTTCTGCTGACCTTTTTTGGAAAAACCCTCAAAATAACCATAAAAAAATAAGTTTTTCGATATAACTTATAACCGTTACAGTCCCTGCTATTACTTATTAAAAATTGGTAATAGGTAGTTTAAGAAAATATGTGTAATCTTCGTTACTAGATGTTGTAATGATTACAATGAAAAATAATTTACAAAAAAGCTTTCAACACATTGTTGTAAATAAAAGTAAGCCAACAAAAGAAAAAACTGGTTAGAATTTTCATTTAAGTAAAATCTTTATAATTCCCAAAATCTTTTTCCGATAGATTGTGAGTCAAATAGATAATGTAGAAAGGAATATATACAAGAAAAGAACTCTGATGAGCACTTCGTTTGTGTTTGTATACATATTCCTTGACCCTTTCCGTCCCAAAGAACTTCAAAGTTGGAGGATTTTAATGAAATTTTTAGTAAGGGTACTCACGATTGAATCTGTGCAAACTAAAACTAAGCAAATTTGCTGAGCAAATGGCTATAGATCGTGAGCGTCCTTTTAGAATTAATTGTATTTTTTAAAGTATTTGTTTGACTTAGTGCTGCCGGAGTTATAGACTCAAAAACATATGGCATCTCCCTCCTAAAAGGCCAAAAACACCACGTATTCTTTAAAAAGAAAAATAAGTGTATTACAAATAAAACTGGCTAAAAGCAGCGAAAAGGAAAAAATAATTGATTTTTTAATAAATAAAGGCAATCAGACATGTTCTGAAAATCACTTTTTGTAGGAGTGATTTCAAATCCCGAGAAAGGCGAAATTCGGCGAAAAATGGAAAACAAAACTATAACATTATTTGTTCTTTATTTACTTTTACAATAAAAAATTATAATTTCATTCAGAAAAATTCCAAATTTTCAAACACATTACTATTTTCATAAAAATTTTTTGTATTGTTTACGTTTTTCACAATTTGCTTTTATTTTTCAAAACGATTTTTGGAGTTGCCAGACGAACAACATGTTTTTTTATTTTATGTATAATTTGACCAAATTTGTCAATTAAATTATATATTAAAAACAAAAATTTATAAAATTTTTTCATAAAAATTAATATATTGCACAATAGTTTATATAGATTGGTTAATTTTTGAAATATAAATATGCGATTTTAATGCAAATGGCAGCAATGAAACTGGCAGCTCTATAAACGACACAAAAGAGCTTAAAGTTTGTGGTTTAGAACCAGAGTGGGCAAACAAACAAAACATTTCGCAAAAGTTACAACAAAGTCATACACCTTTTAAAATTTTTTTAATGGTATTGTACATGAGCAGAGTAGGAAAATAAACAAATCTGAACGTTTGATCTCATTTTGTTGTATTCTTTACAATGAGTAAAACAAAAATAAAACAGAAACAGTGAGAAAGATTGTCCCATTTAATTTTGTATATTGTTTTTGTTTTGAGTACTACAAATACACTAACTCAAATGTGCGTAGGTATAACAAAAAATTAATGAGAAGAGAAAAATACAACAAAAAACAAAGAAAGCACAAGAGCGAAAAGCTAATTATTTCATTTGCGCTCTTTCTCATTTAGAAAGTATTTGTTTTTGTTTTGCTCATGTACAATACCATTAAAAAAGTTTTGAAAAGTGTATGACTTTGTTGAAACTTTTGCGAAATGTTTTGTTTGTTTGCCCACTCTGTACATGAGCAAAACAAAAACAAATACTTTCTAAATGAGAAATTAAACAATTAGTTTTTCGCTCTTGTGCTTGCTTTGTTATTCCGTCACATTCGTATAATTTGCTCTTTTTTCTCTTCTTCTTTTTTTTTTCTCATCTTCTTTAATTGTTCTTCTCATTCATTTTTTGTTGTACCTACGCACATTTGAGTTAGTGTATTTCTAGTACTCAAAAGAAAAACAATATACAAAATTAAATGGGACAATCTTTCTCACTGTTTCTGTTTTATTTTTGTTTTACTCATTGTAAAGAATACAACAAAATGAGATCAAACGTTCAGGTTTGTTTATTTTCCTACTCTGCTTAGAAAAATGAAAAACACTTCTAAAAACCAAATAGCTCGTGATTTTCAGAACATGCCTGAATAACTAAAAAAGAAAGCACGTGTTTTGTATATATAAAGTATTATAATTTTTTTCGTTTTAGTTGTTATCTTCACATTCGTAAATATATGGCTGCAGAAATGTCAGACGTTTTTAAGCAAAAATGCACACCCAATTTACTTAAAGTTTTTTCAGTGCAATTAATGCAACTTCCATATGTGTATCTATTGTTGTTGTAGAGAAAAAAATTGATGTATTTTTACACACATTTGATGTATTTTTACAGCTACACAGCTAAATATGGCTTTTAATAATATATAAGCAAAAGGAGACCATTGGTTCATGAAAATTGCCACTCAATGGACTACTAATTGAGTTAAAAGTTCCCCTTTTTCATAATAATGGTTTACTTATCGGCTAAACAGCGCTAATTGCATTTGCATCGTCTAATTCAGCGTTTGTGCTACCTTTGTCGTCATTGCGGGAATGCAGACACGGCACAATCGTCTTCAACATCTAATCACATTAATATGTACGTGTACTTCTTCCAAATCTGTCTCGTTCTCTAAATTGTACTTTTGTACTAAAGCAACGATAAATTGAGTTAGTAAAAAACCATACTAAAAATATGTTTACAAAAAAACTAAAATTCATTGTCCATTTTATAAAAATTCGTACATAATTTAAATATATGATGCTTTTGTTACAAAATAATAACAATATCTTTATATACATATTTCTTTTAATTTAAATTAAATAATCGTACTTACATTTTTTGTCTCCCGAACTGCGAAAAATGATTACCCAATTTACACGAGTACAAACAAATACTAAAACTATCTTCGCAGAAACTTATAATAGAACGAAAAAGAGATAAAACATAATATGTAGATACTTTAAAAAGTAAAAAAATGAAATATTAATATTGTTACGTTTTCACCCGGGAGTGGATAGGATAAAACGTGAAATTCGGCACAAAGCGTCTGTAATGTGCAGAGTCCCAGAAAGCTACGTAACTCATAAAGATTCCGTGGTCGAGGACAGTTCAGTACTGCTCGTGTTTTATCTTCATCTGTAGTAATGCCATCTACCGTGACAAGATGTCCCAGATATTTTACCTGTCTTTGGAACAATGCACATTTCTTTGCACTTAGCTTTAAACCAGCCGTAGATATTCGCTGTAGAACTTCTCCCAAGTTTCTGAGATATTCGTCGAAAGTTCTACCCATCACTTTTATGTCATCGAGATACACCAAGCAGGTATTCCAGTGCAGTCCTTTCAATATTCGCTCCATAAGATGCTCAAGTGTGGCCGGTACATGCAGAGCCCAAACGGTATTACCTATAAACCACCGGTCGCACTAAAGGCGGTTTTCCCTTTATCCTTTTCTGCAATATCCACCTGCCAATAGCCACTGTGCAAATCTAATGTGGAGAACCGTTTCGTTCCTGCCAGCGTATCGTCAATGCTTTTACAGTGACATTATTAAGTTTTCTTTCTTTTTGACTAGGACTACAGGTGAGCTCCACGTACTAAATGATGGCTCTATTAGACTGTGCTTTTGCATCTCTTTGGCCAGGTCCTTTGCTTCATTTCTCTTGGCTAAGAGTACGCTTCTGGGTACCTGATTAAATGCTTAACAATCGCCGTTCTACCTTGACAGTGACCTTACACCGCGAAGACGCTGGCATGTTTCTTAAGCAGCTGTTTCGTTTTATTTTTATCTGAAACTGTTAGTTCTGTCACCCATTTCTCCACATAGTCCTTAAACAGGGCTTAGTCTTTGGCATGTATATTTTTAGGATCCGTTGTGCTTAGATGATTGATTACCGCTTCAACTAGAACACATCGGCCGACATCGGATCTCTATGATGACTTTCTCTTGAGCCAATAGGTTGAGTAATCTTACTGGAATTGTGCCTTCTTTATTCGCTTTAATAAGGGATTTTGCTGTTAATATTGCGGCCTTTATTTCTTCTGGTTCTACTACCCACAAGCGTTTGTTCACACAATCTCCCTCCGCACGCGCACATATCAATGTTTCTTCTTGTGGTGGTAATTTTTGTCGTCTAACAGCAACTAGTTTTCTAGCGTGAGTATTGTCGTCATAACCCACATCAAGCGGTATCTCGACATTATGCCAACTCATAATCTGTTGTCCCATATTCAGGATGATGCCATGAGTTATTATAAGATCTGCACCAATGATAACCTCATAAACAATATCGGCAACAATAAAAACATGTCTCACGCTTATGTTGGTTATAGTCACCTTAACCTCTACCTTCCCTTGGATAGTGGCAGATTCTACCGTAGCTGTTCGTAGTCTAAGGTTTTGTAATGACTCACTTCTTCCGTTGACGATATCAGCCCTGATGATCGACTGCGTTGCCCCAGTGTCTGTAGTGAAGATGTGTCTTCTGCTATTTATGTACCCACTAATTGTTAGAATGCTGTTCTTTTGCTGCATTACTGATATGGAGATCGTGCAAGGTCGTTTTAGTTTAATGGGGAGTCTTGTGACGGTTGCTGATTATTCACCCGTTTGTTACTTCTGGATGGCGAGATAGGCCTTGCTCTTTTTCATGGCACTTTGCAGTTTCTTTGGAAGTGGCCACTCTTACCACAATTGAAGCACTTTGCATTTGTCTCCTGCTGTATGCTGGCACAAATTTGTTTCATCATCGCTTTAATGTCGTTGAGCACGTCATGTGTCTCTCGATCAACTTTCAAAGCACGCACTTTGTGTACCTGTGGTATAGAAATAGCTCGAGCCGTTTCCTGTCCCAATGCAAATGCTGCTGTTTCAGCGAAGGTGTTCTTCTGAGTGCTGCATACTTCGAGCTTCAAGGCAGAGTCACGAATGCTTCGATTTTAAAACGATCTACCAGTGGATGATTCTGGGCCTCAATTCCATTTGGTAAAATTCTCGGTTGTGCTCATTGCCGAACCTAGGCTGCAATGCCACTATTAGGTCTTCGTAATTATTTCTGGAGCTCGCTGGAATTGTCTCCAGGACTTCTGTGTCTGCACCGTTTAAGGCCAATATTATTTTTAGCGTCTTCTCCTCGTTGTCCCATCTATTTTTGTTTGCAATTGTTTTGAATTGAAGTCTAAATACAGAAAATGTTATGTTACCATAAAAGCAAGGGTTTTTTATTTTGCTGGTAAACTCTAGAACGACATATACTGATCCAGCTTGTTGGCATTGAATACCGTTGATTTTTTCTTCAATTTCATTAATTCTATCGTCTAAGTCAGCCATTCTTGCTTCCATGCGTTCTACCCTCTTACCGAATATTTCAGTAATTTCCACCAGCAATGCTTGATTTTGAGCTCTAGATGTTACTTTTACCTCTGCCAATAATGCTTGGTTTTGAGCTCTACATGTGTCTTTTACCTCTGCCTATAATGCTTGATGTTGAGCTCTAGATCGTTCTTAAACTTGAGCCAGCAATGCTTGATTTTAAGCTCTAGATTTTTATTTTGCCTCTGCCAATATTGCTTGGTTTTGAGCTCTAGATATTACTTTTACTTCCATTATGGCAGACAGAGGCGAGCTTGTATTGAAACTAGTCTTAGCAGGTTCATATACCTCTTTTTCGTCATTATCAAATTCATAGGCATCGATGTTAATGCCACGCTGTTTAAATTCTTCCAATAGTCTCTTCTGCAGTTCCGCCTTATTACCAGTGTAGTGAGTCCATCACTGCCACCTACCATAATATACATCTAAGTAATTCTATACATATACTAACAATCATGTACTATAATTTAATACTCTTAAATACAACCGTGTAATATAGGATAAGTTTATAGAACAGAAGACAATAAAGAACACTCTTGTTGTAACCGTCGAACTATAAAAATCGTGTTTGATTTAAAACTTACTAAATGGCGACCGTGACAGTTGCACAAGAGGCAAAAAAAAAAGAAGTTGTTGTTGGTTAAAACGAAAGTGTTGAATATGAAAAAAATGTGATGTGTTTTAGTTTACGGTTTTTTTAATAAGTTTAATATGTAATTTAGAAAAAAAAACGAAAAGTGAAATTACAAATGTATATGCAAAAGAAATAAAAATGGCATAAAACAAAAAACGAAAAATGAACAAAATACCTATAAGATTTACACATAAGTACATATATTTACATAGGTAAAGCTGGTAGAAAAAATGTGTTCATAAAATTATTAATACATAGTAAAACTAATTGCGTTTTAAAACAAACAAACAAACAATCAAAAACTTAAGTGCATCTTGTGAGAAAAATGAAGAAAAAAAGACAAATGTGTTCTGCAGAAAAACAAAATTCAATTTAGAAAAACAAAAAGAACAACAACAAATGTTAAATATGCATACCTATTTTTGCGAAACAGAAAACGTAATTAGAAAAAATTAAACAATTCCTTTTTGTTGAAAATAAAATATTAATCTTAAATAATATGGTAAATTCTTATAACGGACATATTATATATACATATATATACATATATATATATAAAAAAAAACAGTACAGTTGACTCTGAAAACATAGCAACATTTAAAAAAAAAAATATAAAACAAGTGCACAGAACACAAAAAGAAAAACCGTTACATTTTTTTATACAACTAAAACAATAAGTATACCTCCTAGCAACAAACCAACAACATACATCAACTATAAAAAGTAAGAAATCAAACAACAGCGAGTAGATTTCCTATCAAAGAAACAACAACATACATCAACTGTTAAAAGTAAAATCAACTAACAACGAGTAGATCTCCTAGCAACGAAGCAACGAAAACATTAACTCTAGAGAAGGAAGCAAGAACAACAACAGACAGATCTACCAAAAGCCAATGTAGAGCAAGACAACATCTTCTGCTGATAAACTGATGTACATAGAACAACTTTAAAAGCTTTATAAAATTAAATATGTAAAACTGTGAGTTATAATAATTAAAAAGTTATTTACTTATATTAGAGTTTCTTTTTCTTATCAAATATAAATTAGTAACAAACTAAGCTTAGGTACTTTGTATGTATATAAAATGTAATAAAATTAGTAAAATAAACATATGTAAATGTACAATAAATTATTCATGAAACTACAAACATATTTGTTAATGCATTCATAGTTAATAAGTGATATTGTATACTTATATATATAGGTAGTGTACATATATATATATGTATGTAAGTAATACACATACATATATATGGGTAATATACCTATATATAGGTAGTATACATATGAATGGGAAATATTGTATATTCATATAAATTGTTAATAAGTGATAATAAGTGATGATATACGAAATTTAACAATATACATTTTATATACATATGAAATATTTCATCAAAATAAAAAGAAATCAAAATTACATAGTAAACGAAAAATAAAGTACAAAATATTTTAACTATATCAAATTCTAAGAAATTTTTTTAATTACTTCTTTAATAGTTTGAATTGTAAAAACTCTAAGTACAATTTACCTATGTTAACTCAACATAAAAATGTTAGAAATTGAAGAAAGAATGAAAGTTTTTAACATTCTCTTTCATTTCATTTCTTTTTGAATTATTGTACTTGATAAAATTGACTTAACAGAATTTTTTTTTAACATAAAGCTTTATTCGGAAATGCAAAATGTTAAAATATAGAAGAAACATAGACTTGAATTTAACATAATAGAAATTAACGCTTAAAATTTAAAATAACATAACATTGAAAGAAAGAGAATACAAAGAAAAAGAAGAAAAAGACAAAACAAAATTTTTTTTTGTCTTTTCCAAAATAATATTAACGAAATACAAAACAAAATTTTGCAAAAATAATATTGATGTTAACAAAGGAAATAACACAGAAAAGAAAAGTGAATGAAATACGATATCAAAACAAAACTTTTGCTAAATGTTATTTCAATTGATAATTATAATTAGAAAATTAAAGACAAAAGTAAAAAAAAAAATTGAAAAGGAAAAACCGAATACAAAAAAAAAAAAAAAGATATATAGAAGAGAAATAATAAAAATATATTAAATTTATGAATTTAAAGTATTATTAGCTACAAAAAAAAAATTATTGAAATACATACTTACATATATGGTAAACTTCATACACACATACATTGCATATAGTATATGGACGTGTATATACTTATGTATGCTTATATTATGTAAGTAATTGACCCAACTAATGACGAAATTTGATCACGAATTATTTAAAGAAATCCTTAATAAATTTTATAGTATAAAGAAAAGAATTTTGCAAAACCGTCCAGTTTCCACAAGCGAAGGAAAACGGAAAGAATATATTAAACTACTTATTGATAGCTACAATAAAATTTTATCATATACTCAGTTATACATTGATAATTTATCGGATGGTACAAGGGCAAATATAGGATCCAGATTGTTACACTGTAGGGAACTATTGGTTCAATGTTTTAGGAAGCTAGACTGTAAAGTTAGAGTGCCAAGGGAAGTATTTATGTTTCAGTTAGTTGATGAAGAGACATTAATAGGGTCTGATTCGGATAATGAGTTCAAAGTAAGAGAAAGGGAAAGTGAAGATAGTAGTCAGGAATTTAGTAACAAGTTTGAGGATAAAATAATAGGTGAAAAATCATACAAAATCGCTGGCGAACGGGAAAATTTTTTGGAAATTAATATGGCTACCACAGAACAAAAAAGGTCTTTCATAACTATGTGTGCAAATATACTAAGGGACAACTATGATGGCAATCCTCTAGGTCTTCAGTCTTTTTTGGATAAAGTTGACTTGATTAAGGACCTAACTGATGATAATCTAAGCGTTACTTTTATTGCGTTTGTAAAGTCGAAATTGGAAGGCAAAGCGTGTGAGGCATTACCAGAAAATATTAATAATATTGACGATATAATAATTGCTCTCCAAAGTAAAATAAGACCTGAAAATTCAAAGGTTGTTGCGGGGAAAATTGCAGCTTTACAAATTAGGAACAACAATTTTGCGGACTTTGCAAAGGAAACGGAGGAATTGGCAGACGCACTTGAGAGGTCTTTGGTCATTGAGGGAATAACAAAAATTAAAGCTCACGAAATGGCCGTTGAGCAAACAGTTAACATATGCAGGCAAAACGCCAAATCTACCTTAGTCAAGTCTATTCTTGCGTCAACAACCTTCGCTGAACCAAAAGACGTAATAGCAAAACTAATCGTTGAACAGACAAACGAAACGAATGAACGCCAAGTTTTAGCAATTCGAACGCGTACCAATAATGTTAGCAATTTTCCTAGATATAACAATAATATCCGTTTTAATAACCGTAATCAATTTCATAACAATTTATCTAATCGAGGCAATAATCACAGACGTTACAACAATAGCTCAAGAGGTTTTGTAAATTTTCAAAATAACAGTCACAATAACTATCGTAGTAACGGCCACACAGACCGTGTAAACAATAGATATAGAAACTCAAATTACAACAGAAATAGAACAACAAATGCAAGGACGTTACATTTAAACGGCGAGGACTCTCAGCAGGCGATGTTGGGGTATGTAAATTAATATTAGAAAATCAAAATCAATACACACAAACAAGACTTATTTACACCCTAAATTTAAATTATGCTGACTTTATCACCCTAAGTTGTACTGTTACCAAAAATTCTTGCACCTTTCTAGTAGATTCCCAAGCGGATATTTCATTGATCAAAAAATCCTCCGTAAGCCCCAAAGTTCAATTAAATAGAAATGAGATCATAAATATTACTGGCGTTACAAATCATTCTGTCTTAACTTTAGGTACAATTCGTACAAGTTTAATTGTCCAAAATTACTTGATATCGCAAATATTTCACGTTGTTGATGATGATTTCAACATACCGACAGAAGGAATTCTTGGTAGGGATTTTCTCAAAGCAAACAAATGTAAAATGGATTACGATAATATGTTTATTTCTTTTTGGCATTTTAATAAAAAATTGAAAATTTCTATAAGACATGGCACAGATTTCAATAATTGTATTATACCGCCTAGATGCGAGGTTTTTAGAATTTTAAAGCTAGATAATGTTACCGATCCAGTTTTCATAGATTCACAGGAAATCTGTGATGGGGTATTTTTAAGTAAATGTATTGTAGATTCGAATACTCCTATGCTGAGGATAATGAACGTTACAGATAAAGTTAAGTGCATAGGCAATTTTAAAGTTAAAACAGAAAATCTTTCAAATTATAATGTGTACTCAATTGATGAGATTAAATCGGATTCGAAAAGAATTCATGAATTAAAAAATATATTAAAAAATCAAATGCCTATTGAGGTAGAAAAGGATTTAATGCCGATTTGCGAAAATTATGCTGATATTTTTGCACTGAAACAGGATAAAATGACTGTTAATAACTTCTACGAGCAAAAGCTTAGATTAAATGATCATTCGCCTGTATTTATAAAGAATTACCGATTGCCACATACTCAGAAACAGGAAATTGATAGGCAGGTAGAGAACTTATTAAAAAATGATTTAATTGAAGCAAGTACTTCTAACTATAATAGTCCTCTTATTTTGGTGCCGAAAAAGAGCATTGATGGCCAGAAGTCATATAGGATGTGTGTGGACTATAGGGCCGTGAACAAAAAACTTATCGCTGACAAATTTCCACTCCCGAGAATCGACGACATTCTGGACAACCTTGGGCGTGCAAAATATTTCTCGATATTGGATCTCTTTTCCGGGTTCCATCAGATACCTCTTCATCCAGAATCTAGGGATATTACATCATTCAGTACCAACCAGGGGTCTTTTCGATGGAAAGTTCTACCATTCGGGTTGAACATAGCTCCAAATTCCTTTTCGCGCATGATGAATATTGCTTTCTCCGGACTTCCACCAAATCAAGCATTTTTATATGTCGATGACATTATAGTGGTAGGATGTAGCTTGAATCATCATTTGAAAAATTTGGAAAACGTTTTTAAGATTTTCAGAAAGTTTAATCTGAAAATTAATCCCCATAAGTGCAACTTTTTTAGGCCAGAGGTCACATTTCTTGGCCACAAATGCACCGCGAATGGTCTTCTACCCGACAACTCTAAAATAGAGATTATTCGACACTATCCCGTGCCTACGACCAAAGATGAGGTAAAAAGATTTGTAGCCTTTGCAAATTATTATAGGCGCTTTATTCAAAATTTTGCTTCTTTGGCAGCACCACTTAACTTTATTACCCGTAAAAGTACACCTTTTAATTGGAACCAGGAATGTCAGAATGCTTTTGAAAAACTAAAATTGAGTTTGATGTCACCACGTTTGCTACAGTACCCAGATTTTTCTAAAAAGTTTTTAATAACGGTAGATGCTTCGAAAATTGGATGTGGCGCTGTTTTAAGCCAGGATTTTAATGGAAACGATATGCCAATCTATTTCGCTTCGAGATCTTTTAACAGTGCGGAACAAAAGAAGTCAACAATTGAACAGGAACTGTTAGCAATTCATTTTGCCATAACACATTTTAGACCTTATATATATGGCACTGAGTTTACAATAAGATCGGATCATAGACCTTTAATTTATCTGTTTAATATAAAAGACCCATCTTCAAAATTGACAAGAATAAGATTAGAATTGGCGGAGTATAACTTTGTAGTGGAGCATATAAGAGGTAAAAGTAACGTGGCGGCGGACGCACTATCCAGGATTTCTATTGATGAATTAAAAAATTCAAGTAAGGAAGTTTTAGCTGTAACAACTCGCGGAATGTCTAGTAAAGTACCGTTAGAAAAAGCCAGTCAAATTATTGATCCTATAAAAAATCCCATATATGACAAATTTTCGCACGAATTTAGCAATCGAGTCCCAAAAATCAGGTCCGAGTTAATTTATACCGGCAACAAATTAAATAACTTGACAATAAATATTTATGAGAAACACAGGAGAAAACTATCGTTAGATATCCCAGTTGATAACGAAACATTTCATTTAGATGAGATGCTTTTGAAGCTGCAGGAATTAGCTGTCAACAGGAATATCAAACTGATAGAATGGCCAAAAGATGACGTATTTTTCAGTATTTGTAGCATACAGAAATTAAAAGACCATGGCATTAAAATATTAGATACTTTAGAAATTGTTTTGACTGATCCTATCATACAGGTACCGGATAAAAATGAAAGGGAGAGATTAATGACGATCTATCACAATGATCCACTCTTAGGAGGGCATTGTGGACGTAAAAAATTATACGCGAAATTGAGAACTAAATTTTTCTGGAAGAATATGTCAAGAGACGTGGCCATTTTTGTGAGGAAATGTAAAGAGTGTAATATCAACAAAGTTAGACCGGGTAATAAGGAAAAATTAATACTGACACCTACTCCGGCTCGCGCGTTTGAAGTAGTTGTATTGGACACAATTGGTCCTTTTCCTGAATCTAAATTCGGTAACAAGTATGCTCTGACATTAATGTGCGATTTGACGAAATACTTGGTGACCATAGCAATACCGGACAAAAGTGCTAATACTGTAGCTCGTTCAATTTTTGAGAGTTTTATTTTGATATATGGATCAATGAGCACCATTAAATCAGATTTAGGAACCGAATTCTGGAATCAGGTCTTGGGTGATTTGTGCAAGCTTTTGAGAATTAAGATGAACTTCTCTACAGCTTATCACCACGAAACATTGGGCACAGTTGAGCGTAACCATAGGGTTTTTAATGACTACTTAAGGGCCTATGTGAATGGGAATTTGTCTGAATGGGATACGTATTTAAAGTTTTTTACATTTTTTCATAACACTACTACGAATACTGTTTTTGACAATAAATTTTCTCCATATGAGCTAGTTTTTGGCAGAACTCCGTCAATGCCAAAGGAAATGGTGAAGAAGACAATTGATCCCATATATAACGTTGAGAACTACAGTAAGGAAATTAAATATCGATTACAGAGAACACATAAGTTAGCTGGTGAGATTCTTGCGAAACATAAAATAAGGAATAAGGAATTTTATGATAGACATGCGAAACCATTGTCGTTGAAGATCAACGATACTGTTTTAATACAAAGACAACCATACGATAAATTCAGCAATATATATGAAGGTCCATATATCGTTAAAAATATCGATAATGATAACAATGTAACTGTATATGATAAATCAAACAAAAGAAATAAGACTGTCCATAAAAATAGAATCAGAATATATTAATTTTAATTCGCTCACAGGGTGATCAGGGTCAATTACACTACTTTAAATAGACATGCATTGGTATGTATGCCTATGTATACACATATATTGATTAAATGAATATAATACATGGATTATATAAATTTATGCCCGTATTCATAAAAACTATTTTTGGTTTATTGAGGGTTTATTTGACAAGTATTGCATAGAAATTTGTCAAATAAGTCCTCAATAAACCTTAATTAGTTTTTATGAATACGGGCAATAATATATAAATAAACACAGTATATTGAATATATAAATATAATATATATAAAAAAAAAAATACAAAAACAAAACAAAACAAAAAAATCTTCGCCTTGTTGGCAAATATATTTCATACCATATAATATATAAAAATATATAATTATATTAATATATAAGAAAAATTCAAAAAAAAAATTATAATTATATTAATAAAAAGAAAGCAAGATCTAAACGAGCCTCGAGCTCCTTGTTTATATCTTTCTTCTTTTTTAGGAAAGGGAGGTGTTGTGAGTCCATCACTGCCACCTACCATAATATACATCTAAGTAATTCTATACATATACTAACAATCATGTACTATAATTTAATACTCTTAAATACAACCGTGTAATATAGGATAAGTTTATAGAACAGAAGACAATAAAGAACACTCTTCTTGTAACCGTCGAACTATAAAAATCGTGTTTGATTTAAAACTTACTAAACCAGTAGTCGGCAATTCCATTTTATTTAATTCACGTTTAAGCCAGTCTATCTTCAAATCTTGGAATTTCATGTTTGTATTTTGCAATTTCACTTCTGACACCAATTGTTACATTTTTACTTTTCAAAATGTTTTATTTCTATAAACCTTTTCTATAGAAATAATTATAACGTGAATTCTTAATTTCAACAACAAACACTTCATTTAATTGTGTATTTACTAATTTATTTTATTTGCACTTAATACACTCTACAAGATATACACTGTTAAACAATACCCTAACTTTGATATTTACTCTGTCGTAGCTAAATCACAACTGACTTGGTTCCCAATTTCTGCTCTTCCTTTTATTTAAATTTCAGTGTGTCTAGATTTTTCTTTCAGTTTCGAGATCACTGCATATAGCAAAACACTTGTGTGTCAATTTAGTTTTGTATGTATGTATATGCGTGTGTATATATGTAACACATGAGTAGAATCAAAGAATATAAATCATATAGAATGTGCATCACGTACAAGTAAAATTTCTTATGGCGGGTCGTAATGTTGGAACCCGCAAAAAGAATTGTTACTCTCTTACTCAGCAAAGAGAATTCGTTTACTCTCTTACTTTGTGTTTTTTTTTTTTTGCTTAAGTCATAGCTGCCAGATTTGACGATTTATCGTCATTTTGACGATTTTACGACACAGAAATAGCATCTTGACGATTTGACGATTTTTGCCCTTAATTTGACGATTTGTATTTATTTTGACGATTTTTGGAATTTCAAAACTTGCAAGGTTTATTTCTTTGAATTCTTTAACATTCTTATAATTATTATCACACTATTTGTAACTATTGCTTTTGGAAATTCAAATGTGGAATATTACTCTATTTCTGAAGGGAATTATTTGCTTTTTTACACAGTAAAATCCAAAATGGCAACTATTGTATCCACCAATTAAATACATTTAATTTTAAATGATATTATTATTAGAAATAGAGCCAAGATCAAACATTTTGATTTGGTAGATTATAAAGATAAACAAATTTTTAAACTTCGAAGAATATATATTTCTTGAGGAAATTGAAAAACATAATATTATTATTTGTTTCACATATTTTTTTAGAACAGTGTGGCCAAATATGATTTGATTTTAAGTACTTAATATATATTAAACAAAGAAAATCGTTCGTTTTATCAATGAATTTAACCATTTTATTGAAGAATGTGAAAGACAAGAGCTAAAATCTGAATTAAGACAATAAAAGTTATTCAATTTAGAGAATAAACTGTTAGATTTGAAAAAAATACCAGAAAATATCTGAAATGAAAATGAGAAATTCCACTCTTTTTACCTAACTCTATCTAAATTTATTCTGAAAAAAAAAAATTTGATTTACTACAATATTTTGCAAACGGAAAACTAATATTTAGACAAATAAATCTAAAAAACAAAAGTAGTCTTTGGATGCCATTTCATTTACAAAAAACTATTCTAATATAAGGAATTGAGAATAATTAAATTAAAATTGTAATTAATTTAAAATTGTACCTAAACTGACTAAAATGTGTAAAGGTCATGCATGTGTATAATAAATATAATATATAAATTTCTACTGTCAATTCTATTTTTCAGTTTTACTCAAATAAAAACAAAAGTTTTTTTTAAAAGGTGGTATTTTCTTATTTATATTTTGTTGACGATTTTTTGACGATTTTAAGGAATTAATTAGACGATTTTGACGATTTTTTGTCGATGTTTGACGATTTCATGGTAAATTTATCTGGCAGCTATGGCTTAAGTACAGAAAAGGTTTCATGCTAACAACAATATTCACATACAATACAATTTGTTTGTGTTTCTGTTCATGTGTTTGTGTTTCTTATTCATTGTGAGCTGTTTTATTTATTTATTTATTTAAAAATAACAGTTTCACACAACAAGACGTAGATCTTATAATTATAGTGTGAAAATTACATTAGTACAAAACAAAAAGTAAAAAAAGTAGTAAATCACAAATAATTAATAAAGTAAAGTATAAAAATATTGTAATATAATTAATTAAACGTAATATAATTAATTTAAAATAATTCTAATTAAACGAAAATACATATTAAATATAAAATATAAATGAAAAATGTGTCACAATAAAAATGAATTAAGATGATTGGGAAGTAAAATATCGATATAAAAGTTTGGTGAAAGCTTTTAAGTTGCTGTTTATTTGTAAGTTATTGGGAAGTGAGTTCCAAAGACGGGTAGAATATATATAAAAGTGATACTCAGACACACTACAGTGATATCTCATCGGAATTAGTTTGTTGCCCCTATTCGATCTAGTGAAATGAAGACGATCGTAAAGATATGATGGCTTCCTGGTATAAATTATTTTATGTAATGCAATTAACCTCTTAATCTTCATGAGGTTTTCCAAAGACATACCATAAAGCAAATTTGAAAAAGAAGAGACGTGATCATATCTGCGTAAGCCAAAGACGTATCGTACGATATTATTAAACGACCTTTGCAGTAAATATTTACTTCGGGAATCATAATTGGCAAAAACTTCACATGCATATAACAATCGTGGCATCAAGTAGGTTTTGGCAATCAAGATTCTTATTTTCAAAGGCGTCATGTATTGCGTAGGCCACAAATTTCTCAGCATTAAATATAAATTAGCAGAAATTCTGCTAATATGGGTAGACCAATCCAAGTTGCTATTGAAAATAACTCCCAAGTTCTTTGCAGATGATGCACGTTCTATTCTCTGATTATTGAACATAATACCAAAATCGATATTTAAATGAATGGTTTTTTTATGTATAGCAAGATATTTAGATTTCACTGGATTAATTAAAAGTTTGTTAGCTGTTGCCCATTTATAGATGTTATTAAGATCATGGTTGACTTTAAAAACATTTTCCCTAATGTGCTGTAAAGAGCCTCCGAGATAAATTTGTACATCATCTGCATAAAGGTGTATCTTGCAGTGTTCTAAATAGTCTGGAAGATCATTAATATATAATGAGAATAAAAGTGGTCCCAATATCGATCCCTGTGGAACTCCTTTGGTAACAGCCAACGGTGATGAGTACTCGCCATTAATACAGACTAGCTGAAAACGATTACTAAGATACGATTTCAGTAAACAATTAGATGTACTGGAGAAGTTAAAGAGTCTTTGCAGCTTCGTAAGAAGAATTTTGTGATCAACCGAATCGAACGCTTTAGAATGATCAAGTAACACAAGAATATTAATATCGCCATTGTCAATATCGTACCGAATATCTTCACACAAATTGATTAAAGTAGTGGTGCAGCTATGTTTGGCCCGAAAACCAGACTGAAATGGCGTAAGTAGATTAAAGTCATTTATGTAGTCATTCATTTGAGCGTGCAAAAGTTTCTCTAATATTTTCGAGAGATAGGGCAGAATAGCGATTGGCCTAAATTCCGAATTAGATTTAGGTATAGGTATAATTTTGGCATATTTCCAATTACTAGGATATTTACTAGTAGTTATGATAGTGTTGAAGAGATGCGTTAGAAACGGTAGTAGTCCCGGTAATAAAATTTTGATAAAACGAGGATCAACATTGTCGTATCCAATAGCATTAGACTTAATTTTCTCAAAGCACTCTAAGACTTTATTTATTTATTTATTTAATTATGTCTATGGATAATAGTTCCTTACAGACTAGAGTACAATTTACAAACAATATATAAGTAAATATTTAATAATAATGATTTAAATACAAAATAATTTTTCTTTTCAAGGAATCATTACTCTCAGAAAGATCAATTAAATGATAAAGATTATTAAACTTCAAACATATTTGACGAAGGGGGTCATTGTTGGCATATACAGTACGGTGATATTTTAAATACAATAAATGGAAGTTACGGGACGGTCTAATTGGAACATTAAAAATAATTTTACTTAACAAATACTCAGAACGGACTTCACCACGTATTAATCTTAATAGAAAAGATACACTTAGCATTGTTCTTCGACTTTTCAGGGTAGGCAGTTTTATAAGAGCGAGTCTGTTCTCATATGAAGGAAGAGCGAATGAGTTCCATCCTAGACCTCTCAAGCAAAATAAAAGGAAGCGTTTTTGTACAGATTCAATAAGGTTAACGTAAGTGAGGAAGTATGGATCCCATATAATAGACCCGTATTCAAGAATAGGGCGTACCAAAGAAGTGTATAGTTGTTTTGTTACGTAGGGGTCAGTAAATTCTTTTGACCAACGCTTTATAAATCCTAAAACTCCATTTGCTTTGTTCACCATCATTGAAATATGTTCACAAAACTTAAGTCTATGATCTAATAAGATCCCAAGATCATTAACGCTTAACACCTTGTCCAGGATTTTATCCTTAAAATGATATGACGTATCAAGTTTCAGTGAACGATAAAATGACATGTGTTTACATTTATTAATATTTAAATCCAATAAGTTGACATCACACCATTGTAAAAAATTGTCAATATCTCCTTGAAGTGCTGACTGAGCAGATATGCTATCGAACGAATTAAAAATCTTAAAATCATCAGCATACATGAGAATATTAGAATGAATAATAGCAGATGGAAGATCGTTAATAAATAATGAGAATAAAACTGGACCAAGATGTCTCCCTTGAGGTACTCCGGAGTGAACATCAATAATTTTAGACAGAATATTTTCAAATTTCACTTGTTGAGTTCTTCCAGAAAGATAAGATTTTAGCCAACGTACAGCATTGTTGCTGAAGCCCATGGAAGATAGTTTATAGAGCAAAAGATCGTGGTTAACTTTATCAAACGCTTTACTAAAATCTGTGTAGATAACATCACTTTGATGATTATTGACGAAGCCTTCATTAACTTTAGTTGTTAATTCCAGGATATTAGTATAACTTGAACAAAATTTACGAAAGCCATGTTGATATGAAGTTAAGAGTGACGATATTTGATAATATAAAAAGTCAGTCAAAATTTTTTCAAAGAGTTTTGGAATCGCATTTAATTTTGCTATGCCTCTGTAGTTTGAAACTTCCAGTTTACTACCAGCTTTAAACAAAGGAATTATGTATGACTTCTTCCAATCAGATGGAAAATAACCCAAATCAATAGATTTGTTGAAAATTGCCGTTAGGGGACCACAAAGATTTTCAGAACAATGCTTAAGAATACAGGTAGGTATACCATCAGGACCAGGGGTAGGTGAACTTTTAATTGACAGTAGATTAGATAGAACAGTTTCAGAAGAGATATTCGAAAGATGTATATTTGATGATTGAGATAAAGAATACGGATAACAGGTTTGATTATTAAATGATTTTTTAGAATAAGTTGTAGCAAAAAATTCAGCAAACAAGTTGCTTATGGATATATCATCTTCAGCTCTACGAGAACCAAATTTTAAATACTTGGGATATGTATTGGCACGACGTTTAGAATTAATAAATTTATAAAAAGCCTTTGGGTTTTTCTTTATATTTCTTCTCATTCGGTGTATGTAGCTATTGTAGGCCAATTTATTAGCAGTGATATAATTAGATCGTGCAATTGAATAATTTAGGTAATCACGAGAAGAGCCAGATAATTTAAATTTTTTATAAAGTTTATTCTTCCTGTTTTTAATATTAATTAAGTATAAGCTATTCCATGGTGGACTCTTATTATTAAGAGCGAACGTTGTAGGAACCGATTCAGAAATGCAGTGATGTAATACAGCATAGAAATTTGATATAATGTCATCAAGGTTATTTCCAGAAATTATTGAATCCCAAGCAACATTTGACAATAAGTTGTTGAATTTATTGTAATCCGTACGATGGAAAGAAAAGACTTTATTACGATGTGTTTTACGTAGTTCAGCTGGTACATAGATATTCAATGCAATGGTAGGATGAAAACGATCTTCAGGAATGCAGATAGGATCACAACGGTTAATAGAGCATTCGTCCGTATTATTCACAAATATTAAATCAAGAATTTTAGAATAGTCATTAAGTATTCCATTAATTTGAAATAAACTCATATCATACAAAATATTGAAAAAATCAGTGAATCTATCATTAATCGTTGATTGAATATAGTATCCATTCTCAAAATTCCAACATATGGAAGGAATATTGAAATCACCAATAATAATCAGGGAGTCATTTTCACTGGCAGAGCAGGCAACTATTCTAACAGCTTCAGCATGCTGGATGTATAAGTCTTGCGGTGATGAGGGGGGAATGTATGAGCATGTTATGAATATTCTTCGACTCTTAAGTTTAATAATAACAGCTATAAACTCGATATTAGGTAATGAATCAAATATAAAAAGTTCAGATGAAATAGTACTAGAAACAGCTATGAGGACACCACCACCATAAGAGCCACGATCACGACGATAAATACAATATTTATTACAAAGTATTTCAGTATTTAAAAATGAACAATCAAGTTTCAGTAAATGCCAAGATATGATAATTGCAGTCAAAACTTTCCAAATGAAATGGACCTGGGTGTAGAAAATGAAAATTTTTGTATGCGAATATCAATATTTCGACCAAATTTAGATCTAATATAATAATCAACATCCTCTGCCGTTGTGTCACATGTCAACCTTGAAACAAATACAGTTTTCCGTGGTGGGATAGCTTGTAGCGGTTTATGACTAATTTGGTTATCTAATGTACCGTCATTTGGTTTGGTAGTATATATAGAGGAATTTGTGGTAGAAGACTCCTTATTTATATTACCTGATGGAGAGTTTAACTGGACGACATTTGATGGTGAAGATGTAGAACGACCAGCACTAAGAGCAATCGAATTAGCAGGAGTAGGAATGGATATATTATTTAAAGACTGAATTATGGGTAAATTATTTAATGATATTGATGAAGCAGGACAACCAGGACTAGCAACTGAATTTGCAGAAGTAGGGACAGATACAATGTTTAAAGAGGGAATTTCGGGTAACTTATTTGCTCTTTTCCTCTTTTTAGGAGAATTGTTACAATCTAAATTAATAAATTTTTCCAAGCCTTGGAAATTATTAAATAAATCCCCAAATTTCGCCAGTTTAGATTGTACAGACAAAAACTCCTTATGCAGTTGATCAAATTCACTCTTTTGGCTTCTAAAAAATTTATAAAATTCGATATTGATTTTCTTGCAATTAAAACAAGTCCAGTGTAGTGACTTTGCTGGATCCAAAAGTGCATCTGCATCACGTGGTTTAAGTGCCGTACATTTAACGTGGAAATTGCCTAAGCACAACCAACAAGAAATCATTCTATCATTTGCCGTAATATTACAATTTGGGCTCAAGCAATCCATATTAGTAAAAGAAATTACAAAAATTTATGACGTGAAAAAAAATGTTCGCTGGGTTGATATTATTCAGCTAAATAAATTTATGGTATAGGGCGAAACTAGAAAGCTTTATCAAGTGCACAAACCAGCTTGAATATAAAACTCCAAAACAGCAACTTTGTAAAATAGCAGATGTAACTAAGAGTACTAAAAACGATCAGCTGCTTCCAGAAATGCAAATTTCAGTATATTCACCAAACAAATAATATATATGTATAAATATGTATATGATAGCAAAAAATGCAAAAAATATTTGCTAATTATCCAAATAAAACCATATAAAACAGGATAAAATGTCTGTCGCCAACAATATCAAAGCTCACTGGTCACATTAAAACCAATAAATATATTAAAACAATTGTTACAACCACTTAAAACAATAAATAATACGGAGCGGCAAAAAAAGCAACACAGCACACAGAACTCTTCTTCTTCTGTAGCATTTACATACATACATACATAATTGGCCATTACAACCCTGTGTCAGGATTACGGCCTAGCTTCTCGCAGCACTCATGTTGTGTGTGTTAATTTTTTCCCATGAGTACCGGGACCTACAGTTTAAAGTCGACTCCGAACGACAGATTTGAGAAGCTTTTTCATGGCAATTAATTACTCCCAGAGCTTTTGCCAGAAGACTGCTGAGAGGTAGTCGCCGAAAGAAATAATTGTTTCATATTTCTTTTTTTTTAAAGATGTCGGAGCTGAGATTTGAACCCAGCACTATCGTCTTCGTAAGCCAACACACTAACCACTAGACCACGGCGACTACTACTACTACTACTGTAGCATTTACGCAACGAAATTCGAACTCTCTCTCAACTGTAGTGTTCACAAGTGAATTTAAATAATTTCGAGAAAGAGAATCATCGTTAGCGTACGGAATGTTGGTAAACTTTATATTCAATTCCTCTGCAGTTACGTTGCTATCAATTATATTTCTCTCACTGCCTATTCCAATTTCTCGGATACTATTCCAGGACTTTTTAGTGCCGATAGCGTTATGGAATTTTTCTGTATAATAATTAATTTTGGCTTTTCTTATTTCACGGTTAACTTCACTTCTTGCCTCCCGATACACATTTTTTAACAACGTGGTTTTAAAACGCTTCCACCTCGAATATGCCATATCTCTCACTTCTATCAATCTCTTAATTGATGACGAAAACCATGGTCTCGTATTGTGCGTAATTGTTTTAGTGCGAATTGGCACATGAAAATCATATAATTGAGAAATGTTACTTTCCAGAAATGACAGTTTTTCATCAGCAGATGGCATAAGATATATAGAACACCAGTTTATCGCCGTAAAATGTTCCCACAAGAGGTGATAATCTATATGTTTGAAATCACGGTAACTAAAAGTTAGCTCATCGTAGCGTAGGCGAAATTCATATGCTGTGAAAATTAGATCATGTTTCGAGAAGCAGGAAGCAGAAAGCTGATCATAAAGCAGAACTTTTGAGCTATCATTAATAAGAAATAAGTCTAGCAGGGAGTTAGAAGAATTGGTAAAATGCGTCGGTGTAAAACGATTAATAGGTTACATGCCAATAGAATAAATATCATCAATAAAAGTTGAATCAGTAAGCAAATTCGAATTAAAATCACCAGCAATGACTATATCATTATATGAAAGAGAGATATCGCCCAGATAGTTAATAAACGTTTCAGTAGGAATATGACAATTTGGTCGGTATACACAGCCTATAAGTAATTTTTTATCAAAAGACACAATCTCAATAAGAATAAATTCAATGCCGTTAAAATTAGTGTAAGATGAGCTCATGGAAATTAAATTGCACTTAATAGTATTCCTTATAAAAACTGCCACACCACCACCACGAGACTTACGATCAGATCTAAAAGTTACATATCCATGAAGGTTTATCATACTATTCGGAGTAGTTTCATTTAACCAAGTTTCAGACACACATACTACATCAATGTTGGATTTCTCAAACATAAACCTAAATTCATCGATTTTGTTGTTTAAACTTTGAGCATTTATATGGCATATCTTAATACCACTGGAGCGTTTACTGAGTATTCGTAACATTGAAATAGTCCCGTCACTGGAATTTACTCGTATGCTATCCCCCATCTAGTAGAACAATATAAGCAAAAGGCAAAAAAGAGTAAACAGCAACAAAAAATGCAAAATAGTTCACAATCAAAAACAGTTTAAAGATTATAAATCTTCCCAGAAATAAATATACATATAGTTGAGATAGAAAGTATCTGGACATAAAGATATAAATACAAAATTTATTATTAGTTCTGACAATAACAGTAGTAAAAAACGTATCTAACATTAAAAAAAGGAAAAACAAAATCAAATATAATTTATGTCTAGAAGTAAAAATTTTAAGTACAAAAAAAGTGATTTAGTTCTTCTATGAATTCAATAGGTGTTGGATTATCAGAGTCGTGTTTCCTCATAAAAACCATGCCACGATAAGTAAATACTGATTTAATTCTACCGTTTTTCTTAATTTTCAACGCTTCCTTGAAGATTTTATAATTGTGCGGAGTTAGATTTTCATTTATATAAAAAGGAACAGAACTATCAAAGCCAGCATGCTTCAGACACAACACTGTTTGTTTTCCTTTTCTTAATTTAGAAATTGATTTTAACAAAAGATATTTCTCACTGTTTTCGTTTTTTAAATTTTAAAACTTAGAGAATAATGTTGTTGGCTCAAATATTTTTGTGTAATAAAGAATACAGTGCTCCGATACGACTATATAAGCTAGTGTAGGGCAAAGCATATTTAATTTGTAGTTGCGCGAAGGAAAATACATTAATCTACATCGAATATATGGCGCCCTATTTAATATCGTAATAAAAGTGTAGTTAGAAATATACATATTTTTTATTATTATTTATTTAAGCTCAACAATTAATTATATATTTATTTGAAATAAAAGATTAATTAAACCAAAGACTGTAATTCCAAAAATATGAAAAAAAACAGTACATATATATTCATTAATGAAAAATTTTCTAATGATAAATTGATGATTTTTCAATTATATGAAAATTCTATTTTTATTTTTAATTTATATATGTATGTATGAATTACATATATATATGTACGTATATATACATTTTTAAAAGAAAAGACACTTTAATTTTTTATGTTAAAAATAAATAATAAATAAATAATGATCAAGATTAAAATTATTTTTTATTTTATACTTCAAAGCATCAAAAAGTATGTATATTTTGAGGATTTTCATCTCCATAAAAAGGCTAATAAAGCTACTCTTTTTAAAGATTATTTATTGGATAAAATATCTAAATTCAATGTTTTCGAAGGAGTACCAATAATAGAAAAGCCAATACCTCTATTCTGTGTTGAGAACAAGTGTCGGTAAACCACTCTGGAGTCATTCGTTTACATCAGGGATGAGCAACACGCGGCCCGCGGGCCGCTTGCGGCTCTTTCAACCTATTTATGCGGCCCGCCAAATAAATGTCGCTGCTTCTCAAAAATACACATAATATATAGACACATTAATCAACGAATTTCAATTACGAAGAAACTGAGAATTGAGAACAATTTCCATGAAAATGTTTTCCTAACCATTAATTATCGATCTGGATACAGTTCCCGAAGACTTTCAAAGGGAAGTGATGGACATGCAGAATAATACTGATGTAAGAAATGTATTTCTCTCAGTAAACATCGAGAATGTTTATAAATCCGACCACCGACCAATTACCACCGACCAAGACTGAGTAATGCACTATTAGAAACTTGTGTATGTGTACCTACCTCATCAATTCCGGCTGATATTGATCAGGTTGTATCGAAAAAACAGTGCCAAATTTCTCATTAAAAATTTCAAGCAAATCCTTTTTTTTTGGCATTAAATTTTATATTTTTTTATTCTAATTTTTATTATAAATAGAGTTTTGTAAATTATTAGTATTTATGTGCGGCCCGCCAAAAAATTTTAAAATTTAAAGTGGCCCGTTGATTAAAAAGGTTGCTCACCCCTGGTTTACATGACTCAATAATAAAAGATTTTATACCAATTTTTTGCGGTTCAGATTTAAAGACATTATGAAACATTAAAATGTGTTATTCGCTTGCATCCATTAGTTTATCTGATGGGGCAGCTAAATTTCCAAAATCTGTTAGCGATTGATAATTTTTATAATATATGAAAAGCTCGCTTGGGGCTGTTAGAAAAAAATTGCTGTCGAAATCAACGTCATCAATTTTATTGTAACTTGGTTCTTTATGTTCAATATATAAATCAGCTTCAAAGTTGGCATCAACTTGCGTTATCTCGTCTTGACTGAATTATTTTAGTTACCATTAATTTTGCCAAAATGGCCGACTTCCTAAACGCAAGTTGCAATGCATAATTTAAAAAAATGCATATGCAATGCTAAGTATGTTTTAAATGCAACCTTGCGTTGCAGAGAAAGTTTTTGCATTTTATCGGCATTTAGGAACGTCGTTATGCAACTCATACCAAAGAATATAAATCATATAGAATGCGCATCTCAACACTTATCCAAATATTTTGACAACATTTTTTCAGACGCGGGAAGGAAGGGCAAAAGGCAAAACAAAAGAAAAGAGCGTAACAAAACAAGAGAAACCAAAGAGAAACTAATGTCACAGTGTATGCACTGTGCTAATGTGTGTTTTATTTCTTTTGCATTGTTGTTTAGGTTTTTTCGTTCAGCCACAGTACATACAGTGACGAAATTCCAACAACTATAACAAGAACATCACACAGCAAGATAGCCACAACAAAATTTTTGCACACACAACATCACAGTGTATAAGACGATAGCCACAACAAATTTTTTACTTCGTGTTTTTTTTTTTTGCTTAAGTACAGAAACGGTATCATGCTAACAACAATATTCACATACAATACAATTTATGTGTTTGTGTTTCTTATTCATTGTGAGCTGTTTTCGTTTTTTAAATTTTAAAACTTAGAGAATAATGTTGTTGGTTCAAATATTTTTGTGTATTAAAGAATACAGTGCTCCGATACGACTATGTAAGCTAGTGTAGGGCAAATCATATGTAATTTGTAGTTGCGCGACGGAAAATACATTAATCTACATCGAATATATAGCGTCCTATTTAATATCGTTATAAAAGTGTAGTTAACCCTGCAAAAAAAATTGGACTACGTAACCCAGATGAGTAGTTACCAGAATAGTCCTATGTAATTAAATTGTGTACTTTTTTGTATATTTGAAGTAAAATTTACAATTGGGTAACACTGGCGACACATTTAAGTTAAAAAATTACTGAATGGTAACGCTGGCAGCGTCCATGTTCAGTTTTTCTCAAAGTCTGTGTATACATAAAAGTGTAGTAATAAAATATATTAGGGCTTAAAAAGTGTTAAAAAATATAATTGAAACTTGATTTATAATTTTAAAGGTTTGTAGGAAATAGGCTTCTGATAGTAGTCCATGAATTAATGACATAAAGTAGTTATCAAAATAACTACAAAAGTTGATCCATAGAATATATACGTGAAGTAGTTATGAAACTAATCTCAATTGTATAATTCACGGAGTAGTTACATGGGAGTAGTTTTGAGGTTACTCTTATGTTATATTTGGTTGGACCTGGTCCTCTCCTAGGACATCGCAATGTAAAATGGGTCACTTTTTTACATGCATAATGGGTAAAGGATGTTACTAGTCATGGTCCATCATGGAGTACATTTTACACACGTGCATGGAGTAGTCGCACTTTTTGCAGGGTAAGAATATGTTTTATTATTATTATTATTTATTTAAGATCAACCAGTATTCTTATGTTTATTTGAAATAAAAGGTTAACTAAACCAAAAAATGTAATTCCAAAAATATAAAAAAACAAGTATATATTCATTAATGACAAATTTTCGAATGATAAATTGATGATTTTTCAATTATTTATAAGAAAATTCTATTTTTATTTTTAATTTATATATGTATGTATGAATTATATATATGTACGTATATATACATTTTTAAAAGAAAAGACACTTTAATTTTTTATGTTAAAAATAAATAATAAATAAATAATAATCAAGATTAAAATTATTTCTTACTTTATACTTCAAAGCATCAAAAAGTATGTATATTTTGAGGATTTTCATCTCCATAAAAAGGCTAATAAAGTTAATTTTTTTTTTAAAGATTATTTATTGGATAAAATATCTAATTTTATTTTTTTGGAACTTCCTTTTTCTGTAGTCCAAGAGCAATGTTTCCGAAGGAGAACCAATAATAGAAAGTCCAATACCTCTATTCTCTGTTGAGAACAAGTGTCGGCAAACCACTCTGGGGTCATTCGTTCACATGACTCAATAATAAAAGATTTTGTACCAATTTTTCGCGGTTCAGATTTAAAGACAGAAAAAGTGTTCTAATTTGTCTTGATTGAGGGACTTTGTCATTAAGAAATATAAATCACCACCTTCCCTTAAAATTTCATTTGTTAACATAAGAATTGAATTTAGGGTGAGTTTCATTTAATTTTAAAAGAAAATACGCTTGTTTTGACTCCACCTTTTTTAAATATTCTAAAAAGAACTGAATATATTAATATACTTCATTGTTAATCTGAATTGCAGATCTGTAGCAATTATCTCGATAAAGGGAGCCACTATTAAGACAATCAAATTTTGCCATTTTTTCCATAAACTGAGCTGTTGATAAAGCCAATTCTGCGGAACATGTCTTAAATTTTGTGGTTTCAGACGTTGTTTTAATAGCAGCAGAAACAAGCCTGCTGAAAATTTGTGTGGCAAATACTACAAGCATTTTTCAAAAGTGTTAGTGTTGACGAGGTTTTACTTTGAACATTTATTTTATTATATTGGTACAATTATTTATTATAATATTACTATTATTCATATTATAATTTTAGTTACCACCCTAATGTTTCATAAATTTACTAATTTCTTTTATTTTGTAATTTAACCTTGAATTTAACAGTTAAATCATACGATGCATTTACTACACTGTATGTATGTTGTCTGTACCTTTTTTGTAAATAGCACTCTCTTGAGTGATTTTACTTATAACTGTTATTGTTTTCTTTTTCTATTTTTATTATGTATCACTTGTTCTGATACACAGAAGCTATTTGATCTATTTTTTAAAGTTAAATAAATCAGTTTGTGTTTAGCAATTATCGAACAATATTGTCCTTTTTCCTTTCGCGTACAGTTAGGAAACATATGTTGCCGTGTTAGTTTTGGGCACATTTTTGTTTTTGCATTTGCTTCCATTTCTTACAATTCCCTAATTACCTGAAAGCTTGCCGTCCCATCCGGGGTTTTTATGTCACATTTCAGCCACCCATTCCGCAAAGATTTAATTGAGTGTGGGAAATCATAAAGGCAAAAAACATTTTGATCGCTTAATTCAAAAAACGGTTTTTTAGCAGATACTTTAAGATTGGAAAATCATTTTCGGTTAGTCGAGCCTTCATCACATATAAGGGCATAAACATTAATGCCAATGCTTTTTAAATTTTTACATTTACTGTAACAATTTCACTTAAAGAATCTGCAGATAAACCATTTTGGGAAGTAAAATAATTTAGAATGATAGCTAAATGGATGAAAGCAAAAAACATATTTTAATATTTCATAATGTCTTTAAATCGAACCTCAAAAAATTGGTATAAAATCTTTTATTATTGAGTCATGTAAACGAATCACCCCAGAGTGGTTTGCCAACACTTGTTCTCAACACAGAATAGAGGTATTGGATTTGCTGCTCCTTCGAAAGCATTGCTCTTGGACTACAGAAAAAGGAGGTTCCAAAAATAGATATTCTATCCAATAAATAATTTTTAAAAAAGTAACCTTATTAGCCTTTTTATGGAGATGAAAATCCTCAAAATATACTTTTTGATGCTTCAAAGTAAAAACTAAGAAATAATTTTAATTTTGATTATTATTTATTTATTATTTATTCTTAACATAAAAAATTGAAGTATCTTTTCTTCTAAAAATGAATATATACATACAGTTATATATTTTAAACATACATAAATTAAAAATAAAATTTTTTCAACTTTCTTATAATTGAAAAATCATCAATTTATCATTCGAAAATTTGTCATTAATGAATATATGTATATTTGTTTTTTTTAAAATTTTTGGAATTACATTTTTTGGTTTAGTTAACCTTTTATTTCAAATAAACATAAGAATACTTGTTGATCTTAAATAAACAATAATAATAATAATAATAAAACATATTCTTAACTACACTTTTATAACGATATTAAATAGGGCGCTAAATATTCGATGTAGATTAAGGTATTTTGCGTCGCGCAACTACAAATTACATATGCTTTGCCCTACACTAGCTTACATAGTCGTATCGGAGCACTGTATTCTTTAATACACAAAAATATTTGAACCAACAACATTATTCTCTAAGTTTTAAAATTTAAAAAAACGAAAACAGCTCACGATGAATAAGACACACACACACATAAATTGTATTGTATGTGAATATTGTTGTTAGCATGAAACCGTTTCTGTACTTAAGCAAAAAAAAAAAGACACGAAGTAAAAATTTTGTTGTGGCTATCGTCTTATACACTGTGATGTTGTGTGTGCAAAGTAAGAGAATAAACGAATTCTCTTTGCTAAGTAAGAGAGTAACAATTCTTTTTGCGGGTTCCAACATTACGACCCGCCATAAGAAATTTTACTTGTACGTGATGCACATTCTATATGATTTATATTCTTTGCTCATACATAAAACATATGTACGTCAAAACATATGGTATTAAATTGAACAAAATTTTGTGGAAAAATGGAGGTAACACAAATTTATTTATCCATTTTATTGGCAAGTGCTGAGGAATTATCTCAGGCTAAATCTTTAAGAAATATTAATTTCTTAAAAAAACTTATTAAAAAGAAAAAAAAGAAGAGAAATCTTTTATTAAGGGCAATAAAAATCCCGAGAAGAAAAGTGATAAAAAATAAACATTTTAAGGAATGCGTTGAACAAATGGATGATGACATTTTTTATTCACATTTCCGTATGCAAAGAAGCACCTTTAATGTAAGTACAAACGTTTATTAAATACATAAATCTGATTAATAAGTTCTCTAAAATTTTAGAAGCTGATGGCCATGATGAAACCTCATTGGACTGAGGCACCAACGGGTCGTGTAGCAATTCCCTTAAAAAAAGCATTGCAAATTACAATTTGGAAGCTTGCCAATAACAGCTCATTCCGGCAAATTAGTGATAGATTTTGTGTAGGAATGGGAGCCACTTATAGAACTTTTATGAAAACGCTTAAAGTTATATGTCTTTTAAAAGGGACAGTCATAAAATTCCCTACCACTTCTGAAGCTAAAAAAAAGATATCTGATGGTTTTACACAACGCCGTGATAACATATTTCCTTTTGTGTTAGGTTGTATAGATGGAACTCATATTCCAATATCACAACCACAAAAGGATGCAATCAGTTTCTACAACCGAAAAGGGACGTTTTCCATTATTGCGCAGGTAATTATAACGATAACTTATGTTTGTTAAAACATTTCATAAATTGGTTTTTACAGGCCGTTGCCGACAGTGACATGAAGTTTCTGGACGTGTTTATCGGTTGCCCAGGGCTATGTCATGATGCGTCAGTGTGGCAAAGAAGCCCACTTCGCAGGGCAATTGTCAGCGGCGAATTGACCATTCCGCCAAATCACCATTTTCTAGGCGACGCAGCCTATCCTTTGGAAACATTTCTAATGGTACCATACCGAGATAATGGATTTTTAACACGGCAACAGAGCAAATTTAACACAATTTTAAGCTCTAACAGAGTCTTTGTTGAACAGGCTTTCGGTATATTAAAGCAAAAATTTAGAATTTTAAAATTCATTGGTGTACAGCTTGCTCATATACCAAAAATTATTGTTCTCGCCTGTATGATTCTACATAACCTAATTATCATCAATGAAGGAAACCATATTTACGATTCTCTAGAATTGGCCGAAGAAGATCCTGAACCCACTGAAGTCAATATTCCAACGTTAGAAAAAGGTGAAGCTGTACAGAAACGAGATGCTCTAGCCGCGTTGTTTTCAAGTTAAACAATATGATTTTTCTTCAGACACAAATTTATTATAATAAATAATAAAAGAAAACATAAATTATTTCGACTTTTACTTCAGTTAACATAAAAAAAAACAAATACTAATTCGACTTTAAGTCTTTGAAAACTTTTTCAATCACATTTCAATAGTATAAAGCAAATTAATTCATAAGTATATAGTAAATATAAAAAATAACATTTGTACATTTGTTGAGATCACGTTTTTCTTAAATAATAAGGCACACAGTTATTATTTTTTGGGATCACTCTGCAGCATTCTTCTCAACGATTTTTTTAAATAAGGCACGCAGTTCCTTTAATTCTTTAACTTTTTCTTTTTCTATTTCCAGTTTCTCACTTTCTATTTTTAGCATTTTGTTCAAAATTTGTTCGTCCTTTTCAGAATCTTTTTGTAAAAACTCAAGGATGTCATTCTTCTTTCTTTTCGTAGATGTTGTGGGTGTATTTTCAATGTCCTCTCTTAATTCTTGGGTCGTATTATCCAGTAGCATATTAGTTACATCCTCCAAAGAATATTCAAGCATTTCTTGGGGAACATCAATGCTACTACGGCTCCCAAACACTTCATCAAGTTCATCAAAAAACTCCCAATTCGTTGCTGCTTCACCGGATGTGTTGTTTCTTTTTTTAATCCTTTTATAAGTCCCCATAATATTTAGGAAGCATCTAGTAATATCTTCTCTAGAAAACGGGAAGGAACTATCCACATCTTTTATTTCCCTTAATATTGTTTCCCAAATGGTGTTTCGCTTCTTCTTTTTGCCCGTAAAATCTGGCTCATGCCGAAGTCTTATTGAAATGAGTAATTTTTTACGCTCATGGGTCCACTTTTTGTCTCTGAAATATAAAATGTATAAATATTTACATAAAATATATCAATTATAAAAAATATATTAAAAATAAACAAAAAATAAACTTACTCAGCCATTGCAACTAAAATTTTTGCATACAAAATAAAAATGATGCCGGATTTTGACATCTGATACTCATTAAAATGAGTTGCCAAACGATTGGGAACATAAGACATTGCCAGAAAGTTGACATATGCGTTTACGAAGTGTATGCATTGTAAATATGCATTGAAACTTGCGTTTAGGAAGTCGGCCAATGTTATTCAATTCGGCTACGGAAGGGTTGTTATTGTTGCCACCTTTTTGCCGTAATACAGAAAAAGTGTTTTCTAATTTGTCTTGATTGAGGGACTTTGTCATTAAGAAATATAAATCACCACCTTCCCTTAAAATTTCATTTGTTAACATAAGAATTGAATTTAGGGTGAGTTTCATTTTATTTGAAAAGAAAATACGCTTGTTTTGATCTACAAACTCCACCTTTTTTAAATATTCTAAAAAGAACTGAATATATTTATATACTTCATTGTTAATCTGAATTGCAGATCTGTAGCAATTATCTCGATAAAGGGAGCCACTATTAAGACAATCAAAAATGTGGCCATTTTTTCCATAAACTGAGCTGTTGATAAAGCCAATTCTGCGGAACATATCTTAAATTTTGTGGTTTCAGACGTTGTTTTAATAGCAGCAGAAACAGGCCTGCTGAAAATTTGTGTGGCAAATATTACACGCATTTTTCAAAAATGTTAGGAAAAATATGTTGCCGTGTTAGTTTTGGGCACATTTTTTTTTGCATTTGCTTCCATTTCTTACAATTCCCTAATTACCTGAAAGCCTGCCGTCCCATCCGGGGTTTTTATGTCACATTTTAGCCACCCCTTCCGCAAAGGTTTAATTGAGTGTGGGAAATTATAAAGTCAAAAAACTTTTTGATCGCTTAATTCAAAAAACGGTTTTTTATCAGATACTTTAAGATTGGAAAAGCATTTTCGGTTAGTCGAGCCTTGAACACATATAAGGGCACAAATATTAATACCAATGCTTTTTAAAATATTAATATTTCCTTTAACAATTTCCCTTAAGGAATCTTCAGATAAACCATTTTGGGAAGTAAAATAATTTAGAATGATAGCAAAATGGATGCAAACAAAAAACACATATCAATATTTCATAATGTCTTTAAATCTGAATCTAAAAAAATGGTATAAAATCTTTTATTATTGAGTCATGTAAACCAATGATCCCAGAGTGGTTTGCCGACACTTGTTCTTAACACAGAATAGAGGTATTGGATTTTCTATTATTGGTACTCCTTCAAAAACAATGATCTTGAACTACAGAAAAGGAAGTTCCAAAAAAGAAAATTAGATATTTTATCCAATAAATAATCTTTAAAAAAAGTAACTTTATTAGCCTTTTTATAAAGAAGTAAGAAATAATTTTAATCTTGATTATTATTTATTTTTAATATACAAAAATTGAAGTGTATTTTCTTTTAAAAATGTATATATATGTACATATATATAATACATACATACATATATAAATTAAAAATAAAAATTTAATTTTCTTATAATTGAAAGATCATCAATTTATCATTCGAATATTTGTCAGTAATGAATATATACTTGTTTTTTTATATTTTTGGAATTACATTTTTTGGTTTAGTTAACCTTTTATTTCAAAAAAATATAAAATCAATTGTTGAGCTTAAATAAATAATAATAATAAAATATATTTCTAACTACACTTTTATTACGATATTAAATAGAGCGCCATATATTCGATGTAGATTAATGTATTTTCCTTCGCGCAACTACAAATTAAATATGCTTTGCCCTATACTAGCTTATATAGTCGTATCGGAGCACTGTATTCTTTAATACACAAAAATATTTGAACCAACAACATTATTCTCTAAGTTTTAAAATTTAAAAAACGAAAACAGCTCACAATGAATAAGAAACACAAACATATAAATTGTATTGTATGTGAATATTGTTGTAGCATGAAACCGTTTCTGTACTTAAGCAAAAAAAAAAAACACGAAGTAAAAATTTTGTTGTGGCTATCGTCTTATACACTGTAATGTTGTGTGTGCAAAAATTTTGTTGTGGCTATCTTGCTGTGTGATGTTCTTGTTATAGTTGTTGGAGTGTCGTCACTGTATGTACTGCAGCTGAACGAAAAAAACTAAACAACAATGCAAAAGAAATAAAACACACATTAGTTTCTCTTTGGTTTCTCTTGTTTTGTTACACTCTTTTCTTTTGTTTTGCCTTTTGCCCTTCCTTCCCGCGTCAAAAAAATTTTGACAAAATATTTGGATAAGTGTTGAGATGCGCATTTTATATGATTTATATTCTTTGCTATCGTCTTATACACTGTGATGTTGTGTGTGCAAAAATTGTGTTGTTGGATGCCAGGTGCATTTTTATAAATATCCCTAAATCAAAGAAATTACCCCCTAATTTTGCACTATGCCAAAATATGAAATCCCTAAAAAATTTTTTTTTATATCTTTAATATATAATAAATTCATAACATATAGACATTTACACATATAGATGTATTTTATAGTAAAAAAAACTAGAAAAGAAATAGTAATTAGGCAGTATTAAAAATATCGAATGCATTTTCATTCCTTTCGTCCGCCGCATACATATATTCATTATTAAATAATTTATAATTTCTGAGGACGGTGTAAAGTTTTGGCACCCATTATTTAAAGAATATGTAACTCTCATAATAGATTCAACAGTTGAAGTAGCCATTCGATTTCCTATTTTATGTTTTACAATACCAAACATTGAAAACCCATTCCTTTTTAAATTTTTGATTATATATTTTTTTCTTTTGACATTTTTGCTAGCTTTACATTAAAAATAATTTTCATCTGTTACTTGGGGATTACACTTTCAATTTCTGGCTTTCAATTTTTAATGCATTCAAACTTTTTTACTAATACAACGACACTTTTGGACATTGAAACGAACTGGATATCAAATTTGCTTTTCATGCGAGTGTTTCAATTTACTATCAATTCGCCATGTTATTTTTTCTTCTTCTTCTTTCTTTTTTTCTTTTTGTACGACTGCCATAGTCATTTTGTTTTGTGTTGCATTTTGAATAATAAAATTGCTATCAAATTGAAAGCAGCCTATGTCACAGCTTTCGATTTCTACAAATTTTGACAAGAAGTGTGTGTGAAAAAATTGAAAGAAAACATTGAACGTGTGTCACCACACTTAGAAATTTGAATTAAAGTGAAAAATATATGAACACACTTGCAATTTGTCGGCAATAAGAAATAATACTCCTAGTAAAATCAACACTGAAATACCCTAAAAAGACTAAAAATATAATTTTTTGCACCCTAAATTTTACCCTAAGGAATTTTTACACCCTAAATTTCCCCTAAACACAAAAAAAACCCTAAATCTAGGGTGAAAAACCCTAACCTGGCATCCCTGCTGCACAGCAACACAAAGTAAGAGAGTAAACGAATTCTCTTTGCTGAGTAATGCTATAAACCACGGATGGAAATCATGGTACAATTGTACTTTTTTTGGTACATTTTGGACCTTGTTGGTACCATGCTACTACCACTGCTTACTTGGTACAATTTAAAAATATCAACGTTTCGCTCTATGGCAACATTAATTAAAAACTACGCAAAAAAAAAACTTTCTGACAAGTGTCTCCAAATGTCCTGCTACAGAATCTGCCAAAAAGCTAGAAATAATGCTAAGCGCTTTGGCTTCTTTAGTTGCTGCTAAATATGGTATTTCAAATGAAAAAGAATAATTTATCAGATTTGAATTACCACTTTTGTAATAGTGCTAGCCGAAGAGATGATTTCGTAAAATTTCAAGAATATTTTGAAACGGAAATTCATATAACTTTTAAATATGCATCAGCAAGATGGCTGTCGCGAGAACAAGTAGTCCAAAGAATAGTTTGGGGGACCCTCTTAATTATTATTTTACATTGAATGATTTTGAGGTCGATTTAAAAATGAAAGACTAGCATTTCTTTCATCAGGGCTTAAAAACCCATTTTTTAAGTTAACTTTTTTGTTTCTACAATATATTTTTAAGATTATAAATTCAGTGGATTTAGAAATGCAATCGGAGGAGGCACGAATTTTTACCAAGGCTAATTTTTTTATTTCACCAAGCAGCACGACATTTTTTAAAGAAGACTGTTCTAGATGAATGTGATACAGTTACGAGCAGATAAATAGGTTCACATCAAAATGATAAATCAATTTTGTTTGACTATAGTTTACATTACAGCAATAAAAAAGGAAAAGTCGCTAATTACTAAAGCAAATACCCACTTTTAATACTGCATCACAATAATTAAATTATTATGTAAAAAATTGCCCAAAATTAAAAAAAAAAAAATAACCGTATAAAATCAAAGAGCAAATAAATAGGTTCACTTTGAAAAATTTGTTAGTTTAAAATGTTAAACGCCAAAATTATAAAAATTATTGTAGAAAACTTTAGATTCAGCCTTTTAATAGAGCTTATGAAAGCAAATACCTCTAAAAATTTAAAAAATGGGACGTTCTAAACATTGTAGTGAAGAGGAAAAAAAGATTATAAAGGATCTACACAGCCGCAGTTATAGCCAACGGAAAATTGCTGAAATTCTTGGGAGATCGCAGAATATGATAAGAAATGCATTGCAGTCTCCAAAACAAAAACTTAAAATGGGTCAACAGCGAAAAACCTCGAAAAGAGACGATGATCGCATTAAGATGTTGTCAACTCGTAATCCTTTTATGTCCGCAGTTCAGCTGAAAAATGAGTTAAAGCTTCCCGTATCAGAGTGGAGCATTAGACGTCGTTTAAGAGAAAAAACGGAAGATCGGCCCAAAAGGTTCCAATGCTTAATAACAGACAAAGAAAAAAGCGCATTGAGTTTGCAAAAGTACATGCTAAATGGGCCGGCCCGGAAGGTATAAAAACATGGAGAAACATACTATGATCTGATAAATCCAAGATAAACTTAGTCGGACCTGATGGAAGAACATGGGTAAGGCGTCCAAAAAATAAAGCATATGATCCAAAGTACACCACGAAGACAATAAAGCATGGCGGCGGCAACATAATGATATGGGGTTGTTTTTCCTGGAACGGTGTTGGGCCAATATTCTGGATCAAGGAAAATATGGACAAACATCTTTATCCGCATATTCTTAAAGAAGTAATGCTTCCGTATGCCGAGTGGGAAATGCTTTTAAAGTATGAATTCCAGCAAGACAATGACCCCAAGCATACTTCTAAGATCGTAAAAAAATGGTTCCAAAAGAAAAATATAAAGTTAATGGAGTGGCCTTCACAATCGCTGGATTTAAATCCCATTGAGAATCTTTGGAGAATCGTTAAGGACAAAATTGCACCACTCAAGGCTAAAAATAAAGAAGATTTGTGGACAAAAGTGAAGGAAGCGTGGTACTCAATTCCACTAGAGACTTGTCAGTCACTTGTCGAATCAATGCCCCGGAGATGTTCTGCGGTGATTCAAAATAAGGGATTTTCAACAAAATATTAGAAATTTTCTTGCAATTGCACTTTTTTTGTATAAAAATGTCATTCTCTTTTCAATGAACCTATTTATTTGCTCGACAGGCATCAATTAATATATTATATATATAAATTTTTCTCATTTTTTTTTTAATTATAATTAAATATATTTTATGTGATGTGTGTTGATGGGCACCAGAATAATACACTTGACCTCTTCCTCACTTCACACCCTAATAAGTATGAAGTTGATATTCTTGCACCTCTCGGCAATTCGGATCATTGTACCATCTCTGCCTCTTTTCCGTTATCCAGGCTTCATGAGGTTTCAACGACAGCTATGAAACGCTCAGTTTTTAATTACGGAAAAGCCCGTTGGGCTGAGCTCAACGATTTCTTTCGGCACTTTAACTGGGGACTTTGCTTCCTTGATTCAAATGTTAATGCCATGGCAGAAATGGTTGTGAATATAATAAAATTGGGGATGGATACCTATATCCCGTCTAAAAATATTTCGATTAAACCAAGAGACAAATCCTGGTTTAATCAGACGTGCAGATTGGCAGTCAGATCCAGAGAGGAAGCGTTCAGAAATTGGCGTAATAATAAGTGCGCACATACTGATACGCTACGCAAAAAGGCGAGATCTTCGTGTGCCGCAGTACTAAGACGCGAAAAAGCTTTACACGAGCAGCGTCTTCGTGCTAAAGTTCTTTCTTTCCCCCGGGGAAGTAAGAGCTTTTGGTCATTCGTTAAGAAGATAAGGAATAGCGCTAGTTCGATTCCAACTCTTATACAGAATGACCAAGCATTCACAAACCCGGTTGAAAAAGCGAACCTTTTAGCTGAATTGTTTGCAAAAAACTCATGTTTGCCGGAGAGCGTTCAACCGCTGCCCGAGCTTGAAAGAGTATCGGTGACTATGCCTAATATATTCTCTCGAGCCCGTGCTGTCAAAAGGGTTCTTTCAGGCCTCAACATTCATAAATCTTCTGGGCCGGATGGTATACCAGCACTGGTCCTGAAGCAGTGCTCTTCGACGCTTTCGCGTCCATTAGCTAAAATTTTCAGTGCGGCTTATCGTGCCGGGGTATTTCCATCTAACTGGAAAGTTGCTAACATAACGCCAATCCCTAAAAAGGGTGAGGCTACCAATCCCGAAAATTACCGCCCAATAGCAGTGTGTTCAACACTCTCCAAAGTTATGGAGAGTATGATAAATCACCACCTTATGAGATATTTGGAGGCCAATAACTTGCTGAGCGACCCTCAGTATGGCTTTCGTAGAGGTCGCTCCACTGGGGATCTACTGGCATTACTCTCTGAGCGATGGAGTGGATCTATTCACCGTTTTGGTGAAAGCAAAGTTGTTGCTCTGGATATCTCAAAAGCGTTTGATAGAGTCTGGCACGATGCTCTTATTTCTAAACTAGCTGCCTTTGGCGTCGGTAACCATTTCTGTCGTTTCATAACGAGCTTTCTCAGAGATCGTTCTATAAGAGTGGTTATAGACGGTGTCTCTTCCAACGAGTTCAAGCTGAATTCGGGAGTACCGCAAGGCTCTGTTCTATCTCCCACCCTATTTTTAATTTTCCTTAACGATCTTCTCCTCTTAACCTCAAATTCCATTTACTCCTTCGCAGATGACAGTAACATTTGTCACTCATATTCATTTGATCGTAGGCCGAGCCTTTTGGAGATCGGGGTGAGAAGGCAGAATATGAATGACACACTCTCAAATGACCTGCAAAGAATCTCCGAGTGGGGTCTCGCGAACAGGGTCGAATTTAATGCGCGCAAGACCCAATGTTGTTTTATAACGCAAAGGCGTTGTGATGATTTAATCCTGCCATCTGTGACTATGGGTAATGTAAATATTGAGGAGGCTGACGCTCTTGATGTTCTGGGCATGAGAATTAGTTGTGATGTCCGTTGGAATGATCACATATTTCGAGTGTCGAAAGAAGCATTCAAGTACCTCGGTTTTCTAAAACGGTGCAGGAAATACTTCACTCCATCTGACCTTCTCAATATTTACAAAACCTTCATCCGACCTAGAATGGAATACAACTCTCATGTATGGGCCGGTGCTTCAAAATCAATTTTGGGGCTTCTCGACCGCGTACAGGAAAGGGCAAAGGTGCTTATCAGCGACGGTAGGATATCCAATTCTATCGATTCGTTGAAGCATCAGCGCAATGTGGCGTGCGTTTCATTGTTCTATCGATACTTCCATGGAAAGTGCTCTGATGAGATAAGGAATTTGATTCCGGGTGGTCGCATATTCTTGCGGACTACACGTACCTCTCTCAGAGCCCACCCATTTGTGGTTGATTGTTCAGCGAATCGCACAATGCATTATAGAGAGAATTCGTTCTTTGGCCACACCGCTCGTTTGTGGAACAATCTTCCGGCGAAAGTTTTTCCTGCCAATTACGATATCAATAGGTTTAAATCAAATGTCCACAAACACTACTCCCTCTTTCCCCCTTCCCACAACATATTTTCCTAGACCAGCACAATGTACTGCATGAGTAGGGGCCGTCCCCTGAGTGCTGGCCTTCAAAATAAAAAAAAAAAAAAAAAACAGATGGTGTGTGTCGACTTGACTTTCATGGGTCTTTTCCAGGGTTTGGCGCAGTGTGAATATCTGGTCAATGGTGGACTTACCAGGTCTGAAGCCGCACTGATAAGGTCCAATCAGTGAGATGGCGAATGGCTTCAGTCGTTCACACAATACGCTCGTAAGAACCTTATATGCGAGAGGGAGGAGGCTTATACCCCTGTAGTTGGTGCATATCGTGGGATCTCCCTTTTTCAGGATGGGACAGAGAGCACTAAGATTCCAATCGTTGGGCATACTTTCCTCCAACCATACTCTGCAAATGAGCTGGTGCATGCACCTAACCAACGCATCGCCTCCATACTTAAAGAGTTCAGCTGGCAAACCATCAGGTCCAGCTGCTTTGTTGTTCTTCAGTCGCCATATGGCAACCTTGACCTCTTCATGGCTGGGGGACGGGATCTCGACATCGTCGTTAATGATTGGGTCCGGCACAGCATCTCTAGAGGCGGAATTTGTGTCGCCATCGCCCTGCAATAGATTAGAGAAGTGCTGTCTCCATAATCTTAGTGTTCCTTGTGCATCTGTAACCAGGTTACCATGTTCGTCTCTGCAGAAGGTTGCTCCGGGCTTTATGTATTTAACATTTATTATTTTTATGTTATTTTTTATTGTATACTTCTGAATTTTTGTACACACTTTTGTTGAGTTTCTGTTTTTAATACATATTAATAAATGGTACCGTCATGTTATGAAAAGTACATTTTGTTTTCATAGTTGGTACAAAATCATAAAAGCCATTTTCCATCCCTGCTATAAACACAACAAAGGCTACCGACCATCGACTACAAGCTGTCAAAAATAGAATACATGTGTGCATATGAGAATAATTATTTTAACGGCAACACGACTACCGAACACACGACTACTTTTGTAGCCCGTAGCCAACTTGGGCTAATTTCTATTTTTCTTGGCGACAATAAACAGTTTAGTGCTGCCAATACAATAAGATGCATAGAAAAGGTGTTTAAAAAACGCAATATATGAAATATATGCATTAAAAATGCGAAAAAAATTTAAGTTGAACCACTGAAAATAAATTATAATTTGTTTACATTTTTTGTTTAGTTTTCGTTTACTTATTTCATTTATATACATCAGTTTTTATTTCATTTTTAATTTATTATTTAATTGCCTTTTTAGTTTCTTAAATTTTTATAAGTTTTCTTCAGACATTTGTTGTTTTTTTTTTCCTCAAAATTTCACTTACAAAAAATATATTTTGTTTAGGTTATGTTCAATGTGTCAAAACAGATGTTTATTTTGTAGCTGTAGTCGTTATTATAATTAAGTAGCTGGCTACTTGGCTACTTTCGTAGCCAGCGATTTTTGTAGTCGTGTGTTCGGTGTTCGATAGCCTTTGTTGTGTTTATAGCATAAGAGAGTCACAATTCTTTTTGCGGGTTCCAACATTACGACCCGCCATAAGAAATTTTACTTGTACGTAATGCACATTCTATATGATTTATATTCTTTGGTCTAAGCTATTAAATACAATTTTATTCACATGTATTGCGTGTCCCAGTTTTGTCCGATATTAGGTGTGTTTTTTTCAGGGATGCCAGGTTAGGGTTTTTCACCCTAGATTTAGGGTTTTTTTTTGTGTTTAGGGGAAATTTAGGGTGTAAAAATTCCTTAGGGTAAAATTTAGGGTGCAAAAAATTATATTTTTAGTCTTTTTAGGGTATTTCAGTGTTGATTTTACTAGGAGTATTATTTCTTATTGCCGACAAATTGCAAGTGTGTTCATATATTTTTCACTTTAATTCAAATTTCTAAGTGTGGTGACACACGTTCAATGTTTTCTTTCAATTTTTTCACACACACTTCTTGTCAAAATTTGTAGAAATCGAAAGCTGTGACATAGGCTGCTTTCAATTTGATAGCAATTTTATTATTCAAAATGCAACACAAAACAAAATGACTATGGCAGTCGTACAAAAAGAAAAAAAGAAAGAAGAAGAAGAAAAAATAACATGGCGAATTGATAGTAAATTGAAACACTCGCATGAAAAGCAAATTTGATATCCAGTTCGTTTCAATGTCCAAAAGTGTCGTTGTATTAGTAAAAAAGTTTGAATGCATTAAAAATTGAAAGCCAGAAATTGAAAGTGTAATCCCCAAGTAACAGATGAAAATTATTTTTAATGTAAAGCTAGCAAAAATGTCAAAAGAAAAAAATATATAATCAAAAATTTAAAAAGGAATGGGTTTTCAATGTTTGGTATTGTAAAACATAAAATAGGAAATCGAATGGCTACTTCAACTGTTGAATCTATTATGGGTGCCAAAACTTTACACCGTCCTCAGAAATTATAAATTATTTAATAATGAATATATGTATGCGGCGGACGAAAGGAATGAAAATGCATTCGATATTTTTAATACTGCCTAATTACTATTTCTTTTCTAGTTTTTTTTACTATAAAATACATCTATATGTGTAAATGTCTATATGTTATGAATTTATTATATATTAAAGATATAAAAAAAATTTTTTTAGGGATTTCATATTTTGGCATAGTGCAAAATTAGGGGGTAATTTCTTTGATTTAGGGATATTTATAAAAATGCACCTGGCATCCCTGGTTTTTTTACTTTTTGGGTAAAGTTCGGTAAATAGAGAGTAAGCAATAATTTCTCTCAATAAGAGACAAATTTACCCAAAAGTACGGGAACGCAAAAAACCAAATATTTTACCCATTCGCATAAAAATATAAAAAAACACAACTTTATGTCACACACACACACATATTGAACATGTACTTTTGCAAAAATAAACGACAATAATTCGACTTGTGCATGTTAACTAAGGCAAAGATAAACTTTTTTTATTTATTTATTTAATTAAGTCTATGGATAATAGTTCCTTACAGACTAGAGTAAAATTTACAAACAATATTAAATAATAATGATAAATATTTAATAATAATGATTTAAATACAAAATAATTTTTCTTTTCAAGGAATCATTACTCTCAGAAAGATCAATTAAATGATAAAGATTATTAAACTTCAAACATATTTGACGAAGGGAGTCATTGTTGGCATATACAGTACGGTGATATTTTAAATATAATAAATGGAAGTTACGGGACGGTCTAATTGGAACATTAAAAATAATTTTACTTAACAAATACTCAGAACGTACTTCACCACGTATTAATCTTAATAGAAAAGATACACTTAGCATTGTTCTTCGACTTTTCAGGGTAGGCAGTTTTATAAGAGCAAGTCTGTTCTCATATGAAGGAAGAGCGAATGAGTTCCATCCTAGACCTCTCAAGCAAAATAAAAGGAAGCGTTTTTGTACAGATTCAATAAGGTTAACGTAAGTGAGGAAGTATGGATCCCATATATTAATAATATTTTATATAAATATTGAATTAAATTATACTATAAGCCTTTCACTGCAGGTTTATAAATATTTTTTAATTCAACTTTTGAAATTTTTTTAGTTTTCTGAACTTTTCATTTTTCTATTATTTTTTTAAACAGCTGATTATTTTAATGTGTTTGAGGCTCTAGGTTCGAGCCCCGGGAAAGTTCTGATCAATATTTTTTTATAATTTAATTTTTGTTTCGTCAGAAACGCTTTAATTAGATCAAAGTTAACGGCAATGAATATTTTTGGTAATTAAAGAAGAAATGATGTCCGTGAAGGAATAGTACACTAGCCAAACTGAACAATTGTTTTCGACTCCAGCTACGGTAGTCTCATCAGAGTTCTTTGTGTCCTGTGCATATTCAAGACCAAACATCAACTATTTAACTCACACTTTTCTGGAAATCGCATACTGAAATTATATTCTTTTCATATGTATGTACATACACTTGTATGAGTTAGTCGAAGTAAAGTCACACAACAGTTTTTATCATATTCTCCTTTTCTTACCATCATTGCTGTTCTTGTAATTGTCATCTTATTTGGATGAAACAGAATTACAATTTTTATTTTGTTTTTGCCCTCTTATTCCATGTAATCCACATTAGTCGGCATCGACGACATGTACTAGAAGAAGCATGCGCATTATAACTTAATGTGTTTAATTACCAAAAATATTCATTGCCGTTAACTTTGATCTAATTAAAGCGTTTCTGACGAAACAGCTGATTATTTGTTTACTTGCACAAACTAGCCCGAAGAAAAAGTACGGGCTATTTCGGGCATGAAGAAGAAGAATGTTACTCTCTCAAATTTTCTCTCATTTACCCAAATTTTGTGTACGGGAACGCTTTTTGGTAAAATTGGGATCCCGCGGGCGCCCAATGTAGAGTAAAGAAACAGACTTATTATATATGGACTAACATACATACATACATATGTATGTATAAACACACATACAAATATTTAATAATATCAATATCATTCTTTTTACTTTATAAGAGTTCGTGGTAAATTGGGTACCTTTTTGGTCTTATCATGTAACATCGGGATATTATGTGCCTTTACCTTGGGATATTTTTATTCATACGATTTTGTTGCCTGGGTGCTTTCATCCTTACCACTCACATTCCTGCTAACATTTATTTTCCTGCCCGAAAGCCCGCAATACCTTATAAATAAGAACAATATTACGGTAAGATTATTGAAAATTTTTTAAGAGTTTCTAGTTGTTTGTATATGAATTTGTAAATTTATTACTTAAAAGGAAGCTGAAAAATCCTTATGTTTCTTTCGCAATTGTAAATTTTACGGGGAAGGAGTGCCTCAAACTATTAAAGTTGAATTCGAAAAGCTAATGGGCTGCAATACGAATACATTAGCAAATTCTAAATCTAAAGCAGCAACACTACATCTAAAAGATTTTGGTAAATTTAAGTAACGTGTTTTTATTAAATTTACATTTGATGATATTATTTTTTAAGTGGATGTAAAAGCCCGCAAGGCCTTTATGATTGGAATCGCATTAATGGCTATTAATCAATTCTGTGGTTGTTTTGTAATGCTTAACTATACTGCAACTATCTTTAAACAGTCTGGTTCAAATATACCGCCTAATATATCGGCGATTATTGTTGGGGCTATTCAGCTACTAGGGTCATATATTTCAACACTGTTAGTAGAGAGAGCTGGACGCAAGGTTATTGTCTAAAATTTTACATTTTAAAAGTACCCTTTAGATATTAATGTATGTGTATTTAAAATTATATAGATTTTACTGACAATATCAGCCATAGGTACCGGTATTGGCTTATCTTGTCTAGGAACTTTCATGTATTTTAACTCAACAGGATTTAATGTGGAATCATTAGCTTGGATTCCAGTTGCCAGTTTTTCTTTCACTATATTTGTTGCATGCTGGGGTGTTCTGACTTTACCCTTTGTTGTGGTATCCGAAATAATGCCGCCTAATATAAGAAATTCTGGTTCTATGATTTGTATGCTAATTCTTTGGATATTTTCGTTTTTCATGCTTAAAGTATAACGACTATGAACTTAATGTTAATTATTATTAATAATTTCTATTATTTTTTTTATGACTAAAGTATATGACAATTTTATCAGAAGAACTGGGAATGCATGGACTAATGTTTGCATTTGCAGCTTGCTGTTTTATTGGCGCCGTATTTATTGTTATTTTTGTTCCAGAGACGAAAGGAAAAAGTATTGAACAAATTTTAGCTAATATGTAATGGATTCTAATTTTGGTTTTTAGCTTCAAGTGTTTATAGATTTATGTTATTGCTTATGTTTATATATGTATGTATAATAAAATACTCTTTAATACTTTTAATAAAAATACAAAATATGCGAAAGGTAAATATGTATTTAAGTATTGAAAAAAACAATCGGCCCTATTCCCGTCGGAGTTATCGTTTTAAATGTCGTTTCTATTTGGTGGTCGTTTTTATGTCGATTCGTTTTTAAAGTGGTATTCCTGAAATAAGACGAAGACGACGATAAAAAGTTACCGAAAACTACAATAAAACCAGAGAAAAATTGGTAGCACTAGAAAAAACCTGTCATATTTTGTGTTGCTTTTATGAAAATTTCCAAATAATTTATTGTTTTTTAAATTAAAAATCAAAAATGTCTAGTACAGAATTTTATATTTCAAATTGCATCAAATTTGACACAGCTTCGTCCTAGGATGACAGTGGAATCTGCTTATTATTTCCTCCTCTTGTTACTCTGGCCTCAGATTTGTTGGTTACCAGCTTCTTTTTTATTTTAAACTTCAAATCTTCCCATATCTTTAAATTAAATTCTACATTTTAAAATGTTTAGTAATAGTTTGTTATTAATTTTGTTTTACTTACTCTGTACCAACCATCTGCGTCATGGACTAGAGGTCCAAATGAATTTATTTTTGCAGCCACTTCCTTCCAAAAACTATTAAAATTTAAGAATTTTATGCCTTTTTTAAAACCTTTAGAATATTAAAATTTCTAACTGTTGCAACTTTGTAATTTTCATTTTCTATTTTCAAACCTCTTGTTTTAATGTCGATACTAAAAATGAAGTCGACAGAAACGGGCGTTTCTTTATCGTTTATATCTTCGTTTTTAAATAGAGAATACCAACGTTTTTTGTTTATTGTCGATAAGGACAACGGTAATGCCAAGTTGTCGTTTTTATTTCGTTTTCAAATAAGAACGCCAACGGGAATAGAGCCGAATATTTATTTAATTTTACAATACATTCTTAACACATTAAGAGCCATGGCTACACGTTTTCGTGCGACACATAAAGGCCCAACCATAATGTACTTTCGTAGACGTATGCTAATGTTAAAAATCAACGAAACGTCTGTCAAAAATCTAACGAAGCTTTCGAGTATCTATAATGTACTTTTTGAACTTAAGTGCAAGCTGTTCTTAGTTGCAAATTGCATTTTTCCGGCGAGTAAAGAGAAAAAGACCTTTACAGAATGCATTACTTGTAATAATTATGTGTGTCCATCGCACCGAAACACCAAACATAAGTTTATATAAAACCTACTGCAATCATCACGAGTCTTCAAAACTTTTTTCTTTTGTAAAAATTAATATTTTTATAATAAAAATATATCGGGTCATAAAATGACCCACAACATAATATACGTAAGTTTTTTCTAACGTAGTAGCAGGGTTAATTAAGAAAGGAGAAAAGAAGAATAAAATTGAGTTTTAATTTTAACGGTCTTCAAAGATAGATTTTCTCACCACCAAGAGTTGCATTTATTAAGATGTAACCTGACGCATAATAACGCATATCGACGCATGAATATGCATTTATTATATTTGTCGTTTGGGGTCGCTTCAAATAATTATTTAGGCCTCGTGGGTATCTGCAGGAAATTAATTCTTTCTTTTCAATTCTATAGCTCGAGCGGTAAGGAACCTAAAGAAAATTGGTCAAGTGAAGCGAATGCCATTTTAAAATAAAAGTGATATTAAATTTGACTATAAAATTAAATCTGCATTGAAAATAGAAAAAAAAAGAAATAAATGTAATAAGAAGAGCTTTTTGTAAAAGAAAAAAAAAAGAGAAGAGTTATAGTGGAGATCAAATCTACATTCATTTCTAAGGTAATGTAAAAAGTAAAGGAGAAAATTTTTTGGTTTAGTTATGATTCAATTTATAACCTTAATAGGCCATAGACACATAGCGTAAGAGGTTTCAAAGATCGTTTGGAAGGGCATGATCCAGTCTTAAGACACTTATGATACTTTTGACAAGGAGCACTTTAAAATTCTCTACCAATAAAGTATTTATAACAAAACTGCAATTAAAAGGAAAAAAGAGAGAGGAAGATCTGAATACTGTACACCTTTTATTGCGTCGTATCAAAAATTGTCGAGAGAATTGATAATCAACATGTGAAAAAAAAAATTATTAGAAGAAAAAAAGAGAGCATAAAAATTATTAACTCCTAATTATCAGACACATATCTTTCATTAATGTAAAGCTACTTAAGATGCCCAACCAACATTTTATTTAAAATAATCCAAAATACAATATACAATAAGATAATTAAAAAGCTGAACTAAAATCAAAATATTTTATTCGACATCATTACCAGAATCCACTGCAATTCAATTACAACATTATTTTATTAATAACATACTGTGTAAGTGAGTTAAGGTGTTCACAACTGGCCAGAAATTGTTAAAAATCGTGTACAAATTACTCGGCAAATATTCATAATATACATAAATTAGGTTTTTAGCACCTTAACTATTTAATTACATTTCATACATAATTCTTTTATTCACATAAACAATTTTATAGTTATATATTTTTATTCTAAAGTGTAAGCTCCACATGTAAATGCAAAACAAAATTTCTTGTAACCTTTAATACATACATACATACATAACTGGCCTTTACAACCCTGTGTCAGGGTTACGGCCTAGCTTCTCGCAGCACTCATGTTGTGTGTGTCAATTTTTATCCATGAGTACCGGGACCTCCAGTTTAATGTCGACTCCGAACGACAGACTTGAGAAGCTTGTTCATGGCAATTAATTACTCTCAGAGCTTTTGCCAGAAGACTGCTGAGAGGTAGTCGCCGAAAGAAATATTTTTGTCATATTTCTTTTTTTTGAAGATGTCGGGGCCTGGAGTCGAACCCAGGGTCTTAGTCTTAGTAAGCCAACACACTAACCACTAGACCACGGCGACTACAACCAACCAACCAACCTTTAATAGCTCCAACAATTTTATTGAAAAGCAGATTGAGAGGCCTCTTCAGTCAGCAGAATAATTGTTTTGGTGAGTCAATATAAATATAAACCATATTATATTTTTTTGTTTAAAACTTAATTATTTTGTTTTGTATATCAAAATAATAATTAAGTTATATCGTAATTTAAGAATAATTAATCTAAATAAAACGCTAGTGTATTTATCGAGAGAATACTGTTGAGTAAATTGAGAAAAATAAATACAACATAATAAGAAAACTTTTTGAACTATAAATATTATCGTTTAATAAAAGACAATAATAATCATTGCAATAAATTTTACGTGATTTTTCACTCAAAATTTTTTCTGATCTCTTGTAATACGAGCACAATATTCTCTCAATATAACTAAATTTATTAGCTGTATGCAATAATAATAATAAGTACACTTGCGGAATTAAATTCTAAATTATAAATTAAATTTAAATACTTAAATTTTTTTACATATTATAATTAGTAGTTAAAATTTTTGAATAATGTTACTAAATCTCCATTAAAGTTAGAAGTATAATATGTCATATTTAACAATTCAAGTTCAACGAAATAAATAAGTTATTATGGATAATTAAAGTGAGTTTGAAGTTTCGTATGTGAAATATTAGGTGGGGTGGTAAACTAGTGATCTTGACAAAAATGTTTTAAGATCTATGGTAGGGAGGGTAGAGAAAGATCTCCACGATACCCCGACATTTATATATTTATATATGTATATTTTTTTCACCGTATACCGCGAATAGACAAATTACATCGTTAGTTTATTTTTATATAATTTTAACAGTGGCAAGGAAGTCTATAATTTATTTATGAGTGTTGATTTTGAGGAGAATATAGAGAACAATTAGAACCCCCCCTAGCTTGAAACATCATTCTTTGCGAATACGTCGCTGAGTAGCAACATTGTACACTACAACTGTTACTTAATATCTACAACGGTTAAATATTTTACCGAAAACACGTCAGTTATATTTATTTTTGTTAATTAAAAAAAAAATAAATCATAAATAAAAAATAGTACTAAAAATGCAACTATGCGTTCATTCCAATTGTAAACATAAGCACATTTATATAAATTTTGTTATTAATGTGCTACAAAATGAACAGAAAAGAAAAATATTTAAATGGTTGAAAATGAATAAGATACACATTTGACACAGAGAAATCGTTTTTTTTATATATTTTCAATCAAATTTTCAATAAAGTTATCCTCGGTTTCCATTGCACACTGCCGTCTTTTGTTTATTATTGTTTACACAAACACAAAAACAGCTGTTTGCGTACGTTTGGTGCGATCGGCTTCGCTCCAAACGTAAACAAATGAAATTGAACGAAACTCAACGAAACGTTTGTTATGTACATTATGGTAATACACATTTAATTGCATACATTTCCATAGTTGTTTAAGCTAGCCTAAGCACATTATGGTTGGGCCTTAATTCTTCCTGGGGTGCCACGTCGTACGAAAACGTGCGACAGGCATTGTCTGGCCTTAGATATTGTCGTGCGGTTCTATTTGATTCTACAGGGTTTTTTAATGTGTTTCTACTATCCCAATGTTTGCCCTAAATTTTGGTCTAAGTTTCATAGAGATATCTTCATTTTTGCGGTTTTTATGATAAAAACTCGGAAAACTTTGAAAATTTATTGGAATTCATTCGATATTTCGGAAAAAACGTATAAAAAAGATACAAAAATTTTAAAATTAGGATATGATAATTTCAATTTACATTTTTTAGATGTGCATATTTTGGAAAGCAATCAATGCACAATTGGGGATTGTTGGGACATTGCGGACAGTACGTAGTTGTCCTTTTGATATTCTTTCTTGCTTTCTTTCGATTAAAAAAATCAGACATAAATAAAATAATAATTTAATAAAAAATTTTAATAAATGTAAAGAAAAATGCGTAAAAAGAAAAAAAAAAAAAATTAAGAAATAGCAAAAAAATCGCGTCGCACATTTTCGTACGACAGTGATTTTTACGATTGCAATTCCGTCGTGCAGTGCCACGTCGTACGGAAACGGGCGACATAAAAAAACCGTTATAAAATCCAAAATAAACCACAAAACATCCGGGATTGGCGCAGAACTGAATATTTTCTACTTTTACACCAGTTTATAGCAAAAAATTTGCTTGGCACCCGGGGAAGGTTTTCGTCAAAACCCCTTGGCACTCAATGTGTTAAATTAATTTCAAGCTATTTTTACGAGCGAAGTGACTAAGACCATATGCTCGTTGTAGTGGTGGGAATCAAACCCAGAACTTTTACTAGTAGTCTACACTGAAACAAATATCGTAACTAAGATCAATTAAAAAATTAATACACCTTCAAACAAAAAATATTAAAATCAACACAATTTTAATTCAAGTCCACTCAAGGTTTTTTCTAAAACAACGATTTTTCTTTATAATATTAAGGCCCAATATTAAAACTTGCCGTTAGTTAAAGGTAGGATTTTATCAGACCGATAAATTGGTTTTTGCTATTACAAGTTAACTTTTACCTAAAGGTAAGGCAATCTTCCCAATAACTTTATCGGTCACTTTAGGCTAAAAGTTATTTGTAATAACAAACACCAATTTATCGGTCTGATAAAATCCTACCTTTAACTAACGGCAAGTTGTAATAATGGGCCTAAATGTATTTTGTAATAGGAATATTACCACCGTACAAGGAAAAAAGAAGTTTCTCCATACCGCCTATAATATAAAGTATTTTTGTAAGGAGATTTCATAATATTTTAGGCACTTACAGACCAATTAGCCTCACATTCTTTATGCTGAAAACACTTGAAAATGAGGGGGACAGTCATATAAGGTGTGGAATTCTGCAACGTGTATCATTGCATCCCGGGCAGCAAACGTACAGAACGGGCAGGTCAACAGAAACCGCTCTCATTGAAATATTAGGAAATATTCAGGAATACTTGGATAACAAGGAAATTGCTGTATGCGCTTTTCTGGATATATAAGGTGCCTTCTATAGCATTTCTTATAATGACATCCAGATGAATGGCAGAAGTCCTACGTACAAGGTCTGCGGAAACTGGTGTAGAGAGAGAGAAATAATAAGGGTAAGTACAACTAGGGCACAGTGGTTCAAGATGCAAATCTAGCTGGAAAAAAGTCATAACTTCTCTTCGGAAGCAGCTAGAACGATGAAATTTTGGTATTATGTACTTCTTATCGAAGGCATTCCTTGTGCAAAAAGTGGGCGTTGTAGGTAAAATGGGCGTGGTAATTTTTAATGGCGTTTTTAAGAATATCAGAATGTAACGACTTAGAATATTAATGTATTAATTAAGAATGAAGAAAACCCATTTTGAAAATTTTAAAATTCGACTGCATGTGCGCAGTCGAACGAGGATTTCGGGCACAGCTTTTTAATATTGTTACGAATTGTACTTTATAATTCGTTTTATTATTCAAGGGTTCGATATTCGTAAACTAAAACACCGTTACTTTTCGATTTAAAGCTTTATTTACCCTCTTTCTTTTGTATACTCTGTCAAATTTGGATTTTTGAAATCCATAATATACGTACGCGACGTATTTCGGTAGCATTCATACAAAATGTATGGGTATGAAACAATTTTGACAAAAAATATATGCCGTACGCTTTTATTCAGGTACGACCCTAATGTGTAGCCCTATTTATAGTTCTAATGCATTATTCTAGTAATTTCAATTGTTTTTATGAATTAAGGTGGAAGTACATAACAAGCGTTCTGAGCGCAATGCGTGTATCATTATGTATTAGAATATATTTAATTACTGTACTTTATGTTAAGTAATATTAGAAATAAGTTGGTTTGGATTCAGCTGTCATAAATATGAGTAGAGAAATATTGAAAATAAAAATGATTACTGAATAGAAAATACAACTGAAACATGGTGTCAGGTGGAAATTAAAATTGGAAAGAATTAATTTCAAACTACGTTAAACTGATTAAATTAACAGCAATGAATGCAGATACCAGTGGTATGGTTACGAATGGTCCTGAAGCCATGCAATTTGAAGATCCGGGAAAGTTCTGGCCCATATGGAAGCAACGCTTTAATATTTATTTGCTAGCGGCAGGAAAGAAAAACGAAACTGAAGATGTGAAGATTGCGCTGTTGTTACATCATATCGGTGAAAGAGGACTAGATATCTATAATTCCTTTAATTTGTCAAAAAATGAGGAGACGCTAGAAATTGTTTTTAAAAAATTTGACGAATATTGTAACCCAAAGAAAAATATAACTATGGAGACTTTTAAATTCTTTAACATAGTGCAACAACAGGGTCAACCATTTTGTGAATTCGAAACAGAGTTACGTAAGCAAATTAAATTCTGTGAATTTGAATGTGGTGGAACCTGTAAAAAATTTGAAGAACGCATACTTCGTGATAAAATAATCTTGGGCATCTGTGATAAAAATTTACAAACCAAACTTTTAGAAGCAAAAGATAATCAATTACAAGATATTATTCAAAAGTGTAAAGTGGCTGAGCTGGCTGCTAAAAATAAAAAGGCCCTAGAAGAAAAGGATATTAAGATTGATGCATTACAGTGTATGAAAAGAAATAGGAATGAAAAGCAGAAGCAGAAGGAAAGCGCGTGCTATAGATGTGGTGGTGAATGGAATTTTGAACATCGACAGGCATGTCCCGCATTGAAGGATGGGCGAAGATGTAATAAATGTAAGCAGCGCGGACACTTTGCATCAATGTGTCGAGTTAAAATAATGGAGAGCAGTAAAAACAATCGCCGTGTGAACATTTTAGAAGCTACAACAGATAAGGAGTGTGTGGATGAAATTAATACTGAATATTATGATGAAGGTAAATCTGGTATAGTTAATGTTAGGAGAGTCTGTAAAAAAGGAGTAATTGCGCAAATTTTTGATTGTAGAATAAGTTATTCAAGGGGAGGATGGTTTAAGAAAATATATGTAAATGGATATCAAGTTAATTTTAAGATGGATACAGGTGCGGATGTGAACTGCTTGCCCATTGGATATGTGGAAAGAATGAATTTGAGGAATAAAATTTGTAATTCAGATATTCGGTTGTTTACGTATAGTAATAGTGAAATTAAAATATATGGTAAAATTGAATTATTGTGTTCAGTGGTTAATGACAGGGATTCGGTACTTGTTGAATTTGAGGTAGTTAGTAACGGATGTCAGCCAATATTAGGAAGGGAATCTTGTGTTTCATTGAATTTGATTAAGAGAATAGATAATGTGGAATATAGAGAGAATAGGGACAAAGGATCGAAGTTATCAACAACGTCGATGGTGAATTGTAATGATTTACCTGAGAGCAGAGACGACTTTGTTCGCATGTTTAGCGATGTTTTTGATGGCCTTGGTCAGATACCAGGTAAATGTCTAATTGAATTGAAGGAAACGGCGGAACCGAGAATAAATTATAAAAAAAGAATACCGTTTAGTTTGCATAAGAGGTTAAAGGATCAGTTGGATCGTATGACAGAGGACGGTGTGATAAGCAAGGTTGATAAACCTACTGATTGGGTGAACAATTTACAAATTGTTGAGAAACCGGATGGTACGTTAAGGATTTGTCTTGACCCTAAACCTTTGAATGATTGCATAAAGAGGGAGCGATGTATTATTCCGACGTTTGAGTCAATAATTAGTAGGGTTGGTGGTGCAAAATATTTTACGGTGATGGATCTGAAAAATGGTTTTTGGCAGGTTGTGCTGGATGAAAAATGTTCAGAGTTGACGTCGTTTATAACTCCATTTGGGTTGTATAAGTGGAATCGGATGCCGTTTGGTTTGAATAATGCTCCAGAGACTTTTATGCGGTATATGATACGAATATTTGGGGATCTTGAGGGTGTTGAGGTTTATTTTGATGATTTGTGTATTTTTGGAAAAACTAAGGAGGAACACGATGAGCGATTGTTCAAGGTAATTAAACGGGCAAGGAAATTTAATGTGAAGTTTAATAAGAAAAAGGTACAATATAGGGCAAAAGAGGTGTGTTTCATGGGGCAGATAATTTCGGAAGGGGCAATTAAACCGGATAGGAAATATTTGAGAGCTATAGAGGAAATGCCTGTTCCACGGGATAAACAGGATGTTTTGCGATTTTTAGGATTGTGTAAATTTTTGGGCAGATATATTCCAAATTTGTCGGCGATAACGGTGAATTTGAGAGAGTTAACGAGGAATGATGTGAAATGGCAGTGGAGTGATGTTCATATGAAAGAAGTTGAGAGGTTGAAGGGAATAATTTGTACGCCTCCGGTATTAAAAATATATGATCCAAAAATTCCACTGGTTATTCAGACGGACGCATCTAAAGATGGTATTGGCTGTGTTTTATTGCAGAATGGTAATCCCGTTGCGTTTGCGTCTCGCAGTCTTAGCAAATCTGAAATAAGGTATGCGCAGATAGAAAAAGAACTGTTGGCTGTAGTTGTTGCATGTCAGAAATTTCATCATTTTATATATGGTCGGGATGTAGAGGTACATTCAGATCATAAACCTTTGGAGACCCTGGTGAAGAAAGATCTTGATAAGGTTACAGCGAGACTTCAGAGGATGTTCATGCAATTATTAAAATATCCAGCGTTAGTAATCAAATATGTGCCTGGGAAAAACATGTTAGTGGCTGATTGCTTGTCGCGAGCATGTTTACCTGAAACTGTGCAAGGGGATTCAGTGTTGGAATTTGTTGTACATTCAGTGATTAAAAGAAGTTGTATGTCTGACAAAAATAGATTAGAATTTATTAGGGCTACTAAAACTGATGAAACGTTAAGTAAGGTATTACTGTATGTTGGTAAAGGGTGGCCCTTATATAGGAATTTGGGTGTGGAGGAGAAGAAATTTTATAAAATAAGGAATGAATTAAGTAGTGCAGAAGGCCTTTTATTTTTAAGGGATAGATTGGTTATTCCTTCGGAACTTAGAAGGCAGACTTTATGTTTGCTACATTCTGCTCATCTAGGAGTGGAAAAGACAAGAATGCGGGCAAGGGAACTTTATTATTGGCCGGGCTTATCGACTGATGTTGAACAGTATGTTAATGCATGTAGAATATGTGAGGGAATGCGTAAAAAGAATCAAAAGGAGCCTTTGCAGTTGCATCCTGAACCGGTATATGCGTGGGAACAGGTTGCGGTAGATATTTTTGAGTATTTAGGGGCATCTTACCTAGTAATTATTGACTCATACTCAGGTTGGCTGGTCTCAGAGAGACTAAAGAGCAAGTCGATTAGTGATGTTATTAATCTTTTGAGACAACTTTTTTACAGGGTTGGCTTTCCAACTGAAATACGATCTGATAATGTTCCATTTAATAGTCGTGAATTCAGAAAGTTTGCAGATGACTTTAATGTGAATTTAAAGTTCTCTAGTCCGTGCTACCCTCAAAGCAATGGATTAGCAGAAAAGGGAGTGTCTATTGCCAAGAATATTTTGAAAAAGAATGTTCTGGAAGGGAAATGTAGTTATCAGGAACAAATTTTAGAGTATAATGTGACTCCTTTACAGGATATGCTTCTGTCACCTGCACAGCTATTTATGGGTAGGATACTTAAGACAAGGCATCCAGTGTCTAGCTTCTTGTTGGGGGAAAGGAATAAAGATATTGATTATGTTCGGGAGCGTATAATTAGAAAAAGGAATAAGCAACAGTTGTATTACAATAGATCTGCTAGACCTTTAGTTAGATTGCAAGTCAATGATAAAGTTTTGTTTTGGAAGGATAGAAGGTGGCACTATGGTATAATTGTAGAGGTAATTTCTGATAGATCGTATATAGTAAAGGATGTAGTTGGTGATAAGTATAGGAGGAATAGGCGATTCTTGAGAAAAACAAGAAATCACGTGGAAGTGATTGATATGGATTTTTTAGACGAATGTAACAGTAATGATAATGAAACTGATGAAAATAATGCTCAGCAACAGGAAGCAGTTCGTGTTGTAGGCAACAATAGTTTGCTTGTTGATAATAATGAAGGAAATGGTAGTGATGAGTCAGAGTATCAGGACGCTGAGAATTTAGGCATGACTGATGAGTCCTATCGTGTGAGAACAGATGGGGAACAAGTAACGCGATCAGGCAGAGTAGTTCACAGACCTCAGCTGTATGGAGATTGGGAACATAAGTAGATTAAGGTTTTAGTATTAATAGTTAAAAAAAAAAAATATATAAAAAAAAGAGCATGTATCATTATGTATTAGAATATATTTAATTACTGTACTTTATGTTAAGTAATATTAGAAATAAGTTGGTTTGGATTCAGCTGTCATAAATATGAGTAGAGAAATATTGAAAATAAAAATGATTACTGAATAGAAAATACAACTGAAACAATGCGTTGCAAGCTTAATTCAAAAAAAGTTGAAATAGTTTATTTTCATAAAGCAAGTTACAAGCAAAGTATGCAACACTGCTAACGCGAGAAAATTGACGAACTTTTAAAAGCGTTGACAGCTGGATGAATGAAAAAAAAAATGAAATCACTAATACATATAAAAAAACGTGTTTACATTTTCGTGTAAATAAAAGAAGAATGTTTGAAAAATGTAAAAGAATTAGTTGTGGTTTTATTATGGCTTGTGAGAAAAACATTTTGTTTAAAAAAAAAATATAAAATTTTTGTGAAAAAATACATTTAAACTTAATAATAGCACACATACATATATACATATATATGTATACATATTTAAGTGGCGCCTGTAAAGTATGGCATGTAACTTGCCATTTTAAAAGCATTAACTTGGGGGTTACACTTTCAATTTCTGGCTTTCAATTTTCAATACATTCAAACTTTTTTACTAATACACTGACACTTTTGGACATTGAAACGAACTGGATATCAAATTAGCATTTCATGCGAGTGTTTCAATTTACTATCAATTCGCCATGTTATTTTTTCTTCTTCTTCTTCTTTTTTCTTTTGTACGACTGCCATAGTTATTTTGTTTTGTGTTGCATTTTGAATAATAAAATTGCTATCAAATTGAATGCAGCCTACGTCACAGCTTTCGATTTCTACACATTTTGACAAGAAGTGTGTGTGAAAAAAATGAATGAAAACATTGAACGTGTGTCATCAGCGTAAACGTCTTAAAGTTTTAAACGCGCTTAGCAGCTAATGCTTGTTATGTATTTCCACCTTAAGTTTTTACATAATTATACAACAACAATTTCCTTTTCAATTTTTAGTTTTATATAATTTTAAATATACATGTGTTTTGTTTTTGTAGTTTTATAATTTTTATATACATTTTCCCCTACATGTATATTTGTTTTTGTAATGATTTATAATTTTATAAATGTTGAATATTTGGTGTTTTCGCACTCAATTGCAACACTCATTATATTTATGTATATATATATGCCATCTGTGACTATGGGTAATGTAAATATTGAGGAGGCTGACGCTCTTGATGTTCTGGGCATGAGAATTAGTTGTGATGTCCGTTGGAATGATCACATATTTCGAGTGTCGAAAGAAGCATTCAAGTGCCTCGGTTTTCTAAAACGGTGCAGGAAATACTTCACTCCATCTGACCTTCTCAATATTTACAAAACCTTCATCCGATCTAGGATGGAATACAACTCTCATGTATGGGCCGGTGCTTCAAAATCAATTTTGGGGCTTCTCGACCGCGTACAGGAAAGGGCGGAGGTGCTTATCAGCGACGGTAGGATATCCAATTCTATCGATTCGTTGGAGCATCGGCGCAATGTGGCGTGCGTTTCATTGTTCTATCGATACTACCATGGGAGGTGCTCTGATGAGATAAGGAATTTGATTCCGGGTGGTCGCATATTCTTGCGGACTACACGTACCTCTCTCAGAGCGCACCCATTTGTGGTTGATTGTTCAGCGAATCGCACAATGCATTATAGAGAGAATTCGTTATTTAGCCGCACCGCTCGTTTGTGGAACAATCTTCCGGCGAAAGTTTTTCCTGCCAATTACGATATTAGTTGGTTTAAATCAAATGTCCACAAACACTACTCCCTCTTTCCCCTTCCCACAACATATTTTCCTAGACCAGCACAATGTACTGCATGAGTAGGGGCCGTCCCCTGAGTGCTGGCCTTAAAAATAAAATAAAAAGTTAATATTTTGTAGGAAACCCTTTATTTCGGATCACAGCAGCGCATCTCCTAGGTAAACTTTCGACTAATGCCCTGCACCGTTCCTGTTGAATGGCATACCAAGCTTTTTTAATTTCTTTCCATAAATCTCTCAAATTCTTTCGTTTTACTGCTCGTAAATGCTCCACAACATCATTCCACAAGTTCTCAATTGGATTGAGATCCGGGGATTGAGCTGGCCACTTTAGTACAGTGACATGATTTTCCTCTAAGCAACTTTTCACTAGGCGTGAAGTGTGCTTAGGGTCATTATCATGCATAAATTTCCACATTAGAGGCATGTTGTCTTCAGCAAAGGGTACCATAATGTTTGTAAGTATATCTTTGTAAATATGCTGGTCCATTTTAGTGTCAATCTTGTGTATAGGACCTACACCATTCCAGGAAAATGCTGCCCACACCATGACATTGCCACCACTATGTTTAACGGTTTTAAGGGTGTACTTTGGGTGATGCTCTAAGTTTGGAGGGCGTCATACGTACCGTTTTCCATCAGAACCGACAAAACAAAACTTCGATTTATCGCTCCAGAGTACATTTTTCCAAAAATTCATCGGCTGATTCTGATGTTCTCTTGAAAACTCAAGTCGGGATTTAATGTTTTTTTTTTTTGACACAAGTGGTTTACGTTGTGCAATACATCCACGTAAATTTTTTTCATTGAGACGTCGTCTTATTGTCCTGGACGATATGTTAATACCGAAATCCAATGAAATTTCATTTTTAATTTTACTTGAGCTGGCGAGGGGATCCTAACCAGCTGCCTTATAAATTAAGCTATCTTCCCTAGGTGTAGTTATTCGGGCTCTTGGACGCTGTTTAACATTTTTGATGGTACCATGTCGCTTGATGTGTTCCAGAGCGTTGTAAATCCTAGATCTCGAACATTTAAGTAGCTTAGATATCTCCACTACTGTTTTTCCATCATTTTGCATTTTCTGGATCAATTTTCGCTCGGCATCCGAACTTCAAGTACCTCTGGCCATTTCTAACTAAATACTTTAATGTATTCCAACGTAAAATGGAATGTAACTTTAATTACTTACCTTTCAGCTTCAAAAAACACAAAAAATCACTCTTAAATTTCGAATATGTTTTAAATTCGTAGCCAGCTTCAAATGCACGTTTTTATAATAATATAATATAAATGGCAAAACAACTTAAAAATAAACAAAGCTTAATAACGGTAATTTTTCATAACATTACAGGGTACATTGAAAAATAAATAATATCTAATTTGATATTACAGGGTTGTAAAACTTATCATAACTAAGATCGTTACAAGGCATGTCTTAAATTCGTGTCCACCACTGTATTACTTCAGAATATATTACTTTTGGAATCGAGAAGGTAATTTCATGTGGCACACAAGTAAATATTGAGTACCATGTGTATTCCCACATCTATGAAGAAAGAAGTTATTGTTTGTTGGTTTTTGTCTTTTTCGTATATTTTGTTGAAAAAAACCGTAATTTGTTTTTTTTTATATTTTACATATCGATTACTATGTACATTCCCACATATATAGAAGAAAGAAGTTATTGTTTCTACGTATATTTGTTTGAGGATTTTTTTTTTTTCATAGTTAAAAGTTTCGTTATTTTTTACACAAAAAGAAATGTATTTTATTAAAAAATTTAGTTTGTTTTTAAATGCGCAGAAGTGCAGACACCAATTTAATGTTTGAGATTAATTAATATGTATATTAGTAGCTATTCAAGAATACTTGTTTGACCGTTCACCATTTTTGTTACCTATAGCTTTTCGTATCTTTTTTATATTTATTTTAAAACTTTTATTGTTCTTTTTAACATGATAAAATTAGGAGTTTAATAACAAGACCACAATTACAGGTGAAATAAAATGGTATATAGTGAAACAAGTAAGATGTGCGTCACTATAAACTGTAACACATCAAAAGTCAAATAAAAACTGACTGGAGTAAGCTAGAGTTAAAAATAAAACAGTTTTATTTTGCATTTTTATTGCAGATTTATATTCTATATTATTTTATTTAAAAATTAATTTAATTTTATAAAATTTTTTATTTTATTCATTATGCCATCCATAAGCAATGTTATAGTGTTTTCGGTGATTTCCAGCTGTCTATTTATATCGAAAACTAGTAATGGTTTATGACAATGCTTACATCTCCACTTCTTGTTTTCCTCTATTTTAACTATAAGATGCTCAATTTTTCTTACAGGAAGAATATTTATTGGAGAATCAAAAGCGCTGACATCACCAGCTGAATTTATTTGTTCTTGTTGTGTCATTAAAGAATACAAAAGTTTTACTCAAAATTCCTTTTGCGATCTAATTTTTTAATTTTTTTGGCGATGACAGAAACAGTCCAAACGTTTACCAACGAAGAATTTAAAGTAGCTATTTATAAAGTACCAGTACCACTTCTTTGCTCGAATTGCAACACTATAACTTTGTACATCATTATCTTGTAAATCCATTCCTCCCATTTCTTTGTTGTAATTTTTCAATAGCTGTGGTTGGTCATAATTCACAAACCGACCGTGTTCTATAATGCTGCCATAATTATTTTTCTTTGGTTTTTCCATCTTTTCGCTGAAACAGTTGGGAAAACTTGGTCAAAATTGGGGGCCACTGTGATTTCTTTATTGTCCTGCCAACGGCAAATTAAAATTTTATTTTTGCTATCAAACTTGAAATTATGACAGCCTCTTTCCAAAGGTTTTCTGGATTTCAGCTCAGTTCCTCCGATTCTGTTTGCCCACAAAGTGCCTGTTGCACACAATCGTTTTCATGAGGTAGTAAGAAGTAAAAAATGTTATCAAAATACACCACATCGGCTCCTAAACCAACTTCCTTGTTATAGTTGCCTGCCGACCCGGCATATGGTACGCAGTTGTAAAGATATTCAGCTGAAGAGCAAAGACACCATAACTTGTACCCAAAACGGATTGGATTACCGCGTACAAACATTTTGTAAGAGTGTCGTCCGAAATATGGCTCCATTTGTTCATCAATCGACAAATATGCGTCCCAGATTCCAAACTGCATACAAAGGTCGTATCTTATATGAAATAAATATAATAAATATAAAAATTAACTATTTAAAATAATTTTGATTGATTTGAACAATATCTTTGCCATTTTTCGTTCTTGTCTAACTCAAAATTGTTGCTAAAGTGAATGAATTTTTTAATATCCAAAAACTTATTTCTTGACATACATAATTTCACAGCAGGAACGCCTAATGTAGGGTGATTTAACAAATAATCGCGTGCAGCAGGCAAGTGTGATATCCAGATAATACTAAAATGCCAAGAAATCGTTGGAGTATGATATTGTCTTCAGATCTTCTGCTGAACGTAGCGATTTGTCTCTTCGACTATCATACCTAAAACCTCATCATCAAAAAATAGTCTGATACCATATGTGTATTTTTCTTTTTTCAGTTAGTTAAATTTTGAAAGAAATATTACAATATGGTAATTCAATTCGTTTTAGAAAGCCATTCCTAGAAAAAACAAAAGTGTTAAATAGTACCCAGCGTTCGATAAATCGAACACCGATTTTTGAAGGCAAATCATAAAAATGCATATGAAAACCAAAACGATTTTTTTGTTATTTTTAATAGTTTGACTGTTTTTCAATAAAACTACAATTTTAATTTTTTTATTTTTTCATATTTTATGCATAAATTTAAAAATTTAAAATTGTGCTAAAATTAGTGTTTTTTCTTTCTCCTTGTAATAAAAAAGAGGAGTGAAGTAGGTAGGTCCTTTTATTTTTATATTTGTAGCTAACCTATCACAATATATAATTGTTAAAAGAAATAAGTTCATAGTCTTCCCTGAGAGGAGAAACTTTTTTTCAAAAACGCTTGAAATTTACTGTTCGAAAAATCGAACAGCGGGACGATATGGGTTAAATCAGTTTATAATGGGCTTAAGTGGAAGGTTTTTGAAAGGATGTGTGAAGAAAGCCACACACTTACAATTGATAAGGCTTTAAAAAAAGCTATGATTTTGGAAACGAAGTTTTCGTTGAAACCAATGACAACAGATGAACATGATGTAAATTTTATAAAAGGTTGCAAAACAGTTACTAAAGGCAGACACGTGCGATGGTATAACGGTAAAAATATTAATAATCTTGAGAGTAATAATGCTGGTAGTTACAGAGGCGCAAGCAGAAATGGTAATATTGGTAAAAAAGTTAAGATGGACAAACAAGCATGTACGCATTGCGGTTGGCGCAACCACGAGTCACATGCCTGCAAATTTAAAAATTATAAATGTCATTCTTGTGGTAAGATAGGGCATTTGGCTAATGTTTGTTGCTCTAAAAATTCAAAAACAATAAGTTATGTATCGGATATAAAGAATAACTTTTGTAATTCAGATTGTATTAATGATGATTTTAATTATTCCATTTATAGTGTCACTGAAGGCGAATCGTCTGAGCTGTATCATCTCCCGGTAAATTTTGATGGTGTATATATGATGATGGCATGTGATACAGGTGCCCCATGTAATTTAATTTCGGCTGAATTTTACAAAAAAATACATGGTAATAAACCGTTGGAGAAATGTCATATCCCGTATACTGGTTATTGTGGTGATCGAATTAGAATATTGGGTGAGCTTGATGCAACAATTCGATATGGTAATGATTCTAAAATTATAAAAGTAGTTGTCTCGGATTATAAAAAGCCTTGCTTATTAGGTCGTTCATTCTTAAGAGCTTTCAATTTTAAACTAACTCAGGTAAATTTTGTTAGGAGAGATGAATTTTCAGTTATTGTCGAAGAGTTAAAGAAAGAGTTTTCTGAAGTTTTTAGCCAAGAACTAGGGACTTTTAAGCCAAACTTAGTTTCACTCTCGATTACCAATAATGCGGTACCAGTTTTTTTTAAGCCTCGTCCAGTTCCCTTAGCTTGGTGAGTTGCGTGTTTGTGGGGACTATAAGGTCACAATTAATAAGTATTTATTTGATGTGAAGTATCCACTACCGCGTATTGATGAGATCTTTTCGTCGTTGGAAGGAGGTAAATTATTTACAAAACTTGATCTCTCAAACGCTTATAACCAGCTTATACTTGATGATAAGTCTCAGATGTTGTGCACTTGGAGCACACATATAGGTACGTTTAAAATGAAACGTCTACCGTTTGGTATAAAACCTGCGGCTGCAATATTTCAAAGGACAATTGAGACTTTACTAAGAGATATTCCTGAAGTTATTGTATACCAAGATGACATAACAGTTACAGGCGGAAATTTGAATGAACACATAGAGAATCCCAGATTAGTTCTGAGTAGACTTAAATTTAGGATTTGTCATCGATAAAAATGGATTAAGTAAAAGTAAGGAGCATATTGAGAGTGTTTTAAACGCGCCAATTCCTGAAGATGTATCTCAGGTTAAAGCTTTCATATGAATGGTTAATTATAATTCAAAATTTATAGAAAATTTTGCTGAGAAAATGCACCCCTTATATCAATTGTTACGGAAGAATCAAAAATTTTATTGAACAGATAAATGTCAGGAGGCGTATGAAATTGTTAAAAAGGAAATAGCCTTAGAAAAAGTACTAATTCATTTCAATCCAAGTTTACCAATAATTTTGTCGACTGATGCATCTAATAACGCTGTTGCTGGTGTATTATCCCACCAAATTGAGGGTTCCTTGAGACCTATAGCTTTCATATCAAGGTGTCTGAACAAGAGTGAGTGTAATTATAGTACCATAGAAAACGAAGCCCTCGCAATAGTGTTTTCTGTTACGAAATTAAAACAATACTTATTGGGCATTCATTTCATTTTACAAACAGACCATAAGCCTTTGTTGTCAATTTTTGGCGAAGGTAATGGTTTGCCTATTATGGCGGCAGCTCGAATGTAAAGAAGGGCTCTTATATTATCAGGCTTCGATTATTGAATTAAACATGTAAGGGGAACTTTTAATAATGCTGATGGTTTATCAAGAATGCCACAATATGAAGGTGGAGCAAATGCAAGTTTTATGGATAGTAATTACTAGGGCAACCAAAAATATGCATTAGCATCTTTTTTTTCTGAATGTTACTGACAAAACAACCAAAATCTTAATTCATTTTAGGGGAAACTACGCCGTTTAACCTCTATTTTTTACGGCATATTTTTGCATATTTCGTCATAAATGCATACTTTTGCATTTTTCAAATTTTTTCATATTTATATGGCATATTTTACAAACTTTTACTTATGTTTGAAGAACTTACGTGTATTACCAAATTTTATTTTTCAAAATAATAACCATATACTGACACAATACTTAAGTATAATCTTTTAAATAATAAGGGTACTCATGAAAACGCTTAAAACTAACATTGGGAAAATTGGCGAAGCTCCTTTTTAAACTATTGTGCAATAGTTAATGCCAATTTGATAAAAATGTCAAAGCAAAAAACAAATTAAATACAAAGTATACTGCATGATATAAAAAATTAAATTAAAAGTTGATTTTTAAATTAATAAAATTTTTGTAAAAATATGCAGACAATCAAGCAGTCCGTGTCAGACAGAGTAAATAATATGTTAGCGAATACCGAGATTGTAAAACTAATAGGAATATTCTGTTTTGTAAAGTTTGCAATAAGCCAGTGTCAGAAAATATTTACCATAAAACAACACCTCGGAAGTCAAAAACATATTAAATTCAACGCAAGAAATTATGCTAAGAAACGTTTGCTTACAAATTTGCACCGTTGACAACATATTTATGTATTATGAGTTTTATAGAGCATATTTTTAACGCTTAAACCTGTTTTTTTAATGCATATTTTAGGCGCTTAAAACTAATTTTATAGAGCATGTTTTCGGTTGCCCTAGTAATTACATAAACTATATTGACAATGATAATTCTTTGAATTTATGTTACAAGAACATTGCTAGAGAGACAAGACGGGACCCAGTGTTAGCAAAAGTTTGTGAAGCTATCCAGAAGGGAGTTGTTGCTGACTTAAAAGGCGAGGGATTTGGCGCCTTTAGGAATAAGAGCCTAGAGCTTTCTGTTGAAGGTGATTGTATATTATGGGGGTATAGGGTGGTAATACCACAAAAATTTCAAGGAATTATACTTCGGGAGTTACATGCATCACACTTGGGCATTGTGAAAACAAGAGCACTGGCTCGTTCTTATGTCTGGTGGCCCAAGATTAATGAGGATATTGAAAATTTGATAAAGAATTGTTTGCCTTGCCAAAAAACCCAACCAAGTCCACAAAAAAGTTTACTCATTCCTTGGGAACCTACTGATTCCATTTGGAGTCGAGTTCATGTGGACTTTGCAGGTACAATAAAGGGTCATTATTTGTTTATAGTCATAGATTCCTTCTCCAAATGGGTGGAAGTGTTTGGAACCAAGGAGATAACTTCAAATTTTACAATTAATAAATTCAGGGAAATTTTTTGTCGGTATGGACTTGTTGATACACTAGTTAGTGATAACGGTCGACAATTTACATCGCAGGAATTTAGAAAATTTTTTTATAATAACCACATAAAACATGTGCTGACTGCACCTGGCCAACCTTCGACAAATGGGCAGGCAGAAAATTTCATTAAAACATTAAAAAAGTCAATTTATGCTAACTTGGGAACAGGCAATAATATTGATATTATTATAAATAGATTTTTATTTGACTACAGGAATTCGAAACACTGTATAACAGGCGAAGCGCCTGCGAAATTATTTTTTGGTAGATTTTTGAAAACGCGCTTTAGCTCATTGAAACCACCTTTGGTTAAAGATATTATTTTGAAAAATCAGAAGAAAATCTTGTAAATTGTCATGTTGGTTTTTCTTCGGTGTGCCTCCCGTTTTATATGTAAATTCTATATGTTGTGAACCCTTTCTTTATCTATATAAATTATACAAACTTTCGGCTTGAGGTTCTTATATATAAATTAAAAAGTTTAACACCTTTTCTTTTGTGTTTTTTTATTTAATTTATTTTTCCAATATTTCGATCAACCTCGTTGATCATCCTCAGGGAATAAATTATCACTACAATACAATTTAAAACATATAACATAAATTTAATAAAAATCACAAACAGAAAAATATCACAACTTTCATAACAAATATCTTACATAACTATTATCCGTGGTGTCGTCAATCTGTTTATATTATTTGTCACTCACTGTCATGTTTCTCCTTTTTCAGTTCTGTGCTTATTTATTATGTGTCGATATATATGTGCACAATTATCAGTATCAGTTTTAAAGTTTATTCGTTTATTTGTTGGTATATTTATTATATGAAGCATCTCTTTGAAATATCTCTTTCTATAATTATTCTCTCTATCCAATATCATCACTTTATTAAACTCAGGTTTGTGTCCAGTTATGCTACAGTGGGCTGCAAGTGCTGTTTTTTGATTTACATTTTTATTATTGTTTTTTAAGTCCGATTTATGTGATGATATTCTGGGGGCTAATTCTGGCAGTCGTGATCGAAATTACATTCGAATAGAGAATAATTTCGACAACGAACAATTTTCTAATTCTGTTATTCGATACGATACGAATCGAATTTTTGTTTAGTGTTGTAAAACATGCAAAAAAAGTCATTTTACAATACTGACAAAAATTCAACAAATAGTAAACAAAAAACATATGTATGTACATATATACATACATACATACATATGTAAAAAAATTAAAAAAGGAAAAAAAATTAAATCAAATTAAAAAAAATAAAGCAAGTTTACAATGAATCCATCATGATTTTTCTACTCATCATCTTCCGATACTGATGAGAATTTAAATATGAATCTTGTTCGGCAAAAATGCGGAGTACCAGTGATCCCTTAAGTCTGCCAAGCAATGCGTAAATCTTGATATAAGCATTTTGAATATGTATTATGTATCTCCAAAGTTCCTCATTACGAGAATGTATATCAAACACCACAAGAAATAATAAATTAAACAGAGTATGACGCTGAAACCAACACAACAAATATTGGAAAAAAAATCCGCGAAAATAATAAAATAAGTTTATGTAGGAACTAAAAATTGATTTAAATTCATATTTTTTTATTTAAATTCGTATTGGTGGACTAGAAGCACTCAATTTTAACCCTATTTGTTCCCAAAGATGGTAAAGTCTTGCCTTTCCTTGCTAAGTATTCGGCAATATGTTCTTTGCCAAGTCCGTAAGTTATGCCATGAAATTTCCTAGAATTTCTTTGTGCATAATTTATTTTTGACCTGAAATGTATTTTATAATTTGAAGAAATTAAAAAAAAAAAATTAACTTACATGTTTATTTTTTGTCTTTACTTATGTGTGTATATAGAAAAACCTTAATTCGAATGGCTTTTTGTTTGCGAGTAAAAACTCGCAAGACTGCATTCGAACAACATTCGTTATCGAATGGCATCATTAGAAATTTCGATACATGTTATTCGATAACGACTCATAGAATCCGAAAAGTAAAAAAACTCGTACATACGAGTAAGAATTCGATCGTAATCGACTGACAGAATTAGCCCCCTGGTCTTTAATTTTGTTTTTGTTGTACCAACATAAACTTTTTGGCATTTATCATTGTCGTCACCATTGCACGTTATTTTATAAACCAAATTTGCTTCATCCATTTTGTCTAATTTTGTTTTCATGTTTGTAAATAATCTTTTAGTTGTATTTTCTGATTTCATTGCCAGAATATATTTCTCTTTATTATATATATCAGAATGTTTAATTCTTTCGGACAGGCCTGGTACATAATTAATGGCTGAATATGTCTTTGTAGGTTCATCCACCGGTTTGTTGTCACTACGATTTTTCTTAGTTTGTTCTAACAAGTTCTTAATTAACCGCTTTGGGAAGTCATTTTTTATAAGTATGTCATATATTTTTCGTTTGTTTTCATTATGGAATTCAATGCTACTAGTATTTAAGACTTTGTTTATAAAATTTTTTGCTGTGTTGATTATCATATTTTTAGGATGTTTTGAGTAAAAATTTATTAGCCTGCCTGATGCAATTGATTTGTGATACCAGTCTATTTTTAAAGTATTACCATCTCTGATGACGAGGGCATCTAAATAGGGTAATTTATTCTCAGACTCTTTTTCCATAGTAAATTGTATTTGTCTATTAAATGCGTTAAGTATATCCAATGTCTCTTGTATTTTGTCAGTTTTTACAATCCCAAAGAGGTCGTCAACATATTTTATAAATACTCTTGGATTTATATCCATTTTATTTACCGTATTTTTTAAAAAGCTCCTCCATTATTAAATCAGCTATTATTGGCGACGCTGGTGAACCCATTGGCAATCCTTTGTTTTGTTTGTAGCAATGTCCATTGAATTTAAAATAGTTACAGTCCTTGATACAAAAATTTATTATTTCTATAAATAGTTCTTTTGGTATCTTCGTGTGTTGCTCCAGTATATCCCATTTATATGACGATGGTGACGACAATGATAAATGCCAAAAAGTTTATTTGGTACAACAAAAACAAAATTAAAGACCAGAATATCATCACATAAATCGGACTTAACCCGGCATTACATTACATTAATCATGTCGCATGGTTACTAACCATGGGTCTTATCGACCCTGAATTGTATTATCCATTGAAATCGTCGCAACCTATAAATTGATACAACGTATACTTCTTTTGGCAGATTTTAGTCTTTTATTGTTTAATTTTAGTATACAATGGTGTAAATTAAAACAAAAATATTTAAATTAAAATTAAGTATGAATTCATTACAACATAGCTAAAAACAGTGAAAAAAAAAGTTATCCAGCCGAACTTCGCATAAAATTAAGAGTTTTTAAGATATTGACGTCAAATAAAGTGCATTTAAAACCTGAAATATAATAGTAAAATGTTAGAAAGAAAAATTGGTACGGCTAAAGCAAACATTTTTCAGTTATGTACTGTAAATGTTACCTTTTATTCGGAATTTTCATCATCGAACATATCATCAAAAATGGATTTCTCTTGTGCAGAAGCAATGCAATTTGAGCACAGTGCTTCTGGCAAATATATTTTCTACATTTAGAGCACGTGGTTTTGGTTTTGCGTTTTAATTTATTACAATGCGAATAAATGAACATATATATTTTGTATAACGGTATAACTAACCTGGGTCTAATCGACCCATAATCTTTGTTACATTATTGCTAACTATGGGTCTAGTCGACCCATAATCTTTGTTACATTATTACTAACTATGGATATAATCGACCCAGGCTGTTTTTTAAAATAATTTTATATGCATAATATCATGAATTTTCCTTATGTTTATTATTTATAAACGTTTATATATAAACAAATTTAGATTACACATATATCTTGAGTTAAAATATCGTCATGTTTTTTTTTTAATTTAAAAAATTTGCGCGTCTGGGTCGATTCGACCCATAGGTTAGTAATGGAGGGTTAAAAAACAATGATAAAAATTTAAATCAAAAAACAGCACTTGCAGCCCACTGTAGCATAACTGGACACAAACCTGAAGGTAGAATTAGCCGAACGTTGATGTAACGTAACGCAACGTACGTTGGTTTCTAGCATATGAAAACAATGCAAATGATTATCCAAAATAAATGTCACGTTGACGGGACGGAAGAATCTGTATAAAATAGAATTTCTCAACGTTTTTACGTGACATTTCAATGCGAGTGATGGGACTATTGTATGTTAAATGACAATGTGGCCCAAATGCCCTTTTTGGTACTTTCATGCTTATTTGCAAATCATTTTCTTTTATACTTATGTGTGCAAAAAGACTTTAATTTTTGAAGTCTTTAGATACATATAATGATATTTATGTGAATAATTTAAATTTTTATGTGAATATAAAGTTTGTTTTTAATTTTTTTTTTTTTTCATTTCAAAGTCCCATGTTTTACTTAACATATTTTCGACAGACGAATTATGTACATACCAAATGAAAAATTTTTCGATTATCTAAAAAGAAGCATATGGGATGCATGATTGATTTACGTGCTAGCTAGTTACCGAGATAATTACAATTTTTTTTAAAAAGTTCTACTTAAAAATTAACTTTTTTCGTTTCCGGTCCACAATGGACCAATGGATCCGATTCAATGAATAATGGCTTTAAACCAAAAATTGAATATTCAGTAGTAGTATAAGAATAAATTTTTAGGAAGCATAAAATATAAGAAGTAATTATAATATGCTCTTATTTTGGTACTTCTGGTACCTTTTTTAACTTTGTGTTAATTTAACAACATTCATCACTGCTCTAAACAGCTGGCTTCATATTGCCATTTAAAAATTAAAATTTTTTATTTGTGCTATGTTTTGTGAAAAATAAGTAGAAAAATATAATAAATTATATAGTCAACATTAATAAAATAAAAAATTATTATATTTTGTTTTTAGTGGACGACGAAAAATTAATATTAGTGGTACAGGCAAATGAATGCCTTTATAATTTTTTGGTTTGTTTTGTTTTTATTTAGATTTTCTCTTGACAGATGACACGTTTGTATAACTGCACATACGTACGTACATTAACGTACGTACCGTTTTTACGACATCAACGTTTGGCTAACCAGGCCTTGAGTTTAATAAAGTGATGATATTGGATAGAGAGAATAATTATAGAAAGAGATATTTCAAAGAGATGCTTCATATAATAAATATACCAACAAATAAACGAATAAACTTTAAAACTGATACTGATAATTGTGCACATATATATCGACACATAATAAATAAGCACAGAACTGAAAAAGGGGAAACATGACAGTGAGTGACAAATAATATAAACAGATTGACGACACCACGGATAATAGTTATGTAAGATATTTGTTATGAAAGTTGTGATATTTTTCTGTTTGTGATTTTTATTAAATTTATGTTATATGTTTTAAATTGTATTGTAGTGATAATTTATTCCCTGAGGATGATCAACGAGGTTGATCGAAATATTGGAAAAATAAATTAAATAAAAAAACACAAAAGAAAAGGTGTTAAACTTTTTAATTTATATATAAGAACCTCAAGCCGAAAGTTTGTATAATTTATATAAATCAGAAGAAAGCTATTTCAAATTATAAGGGTAAATGCGCTGAGGAATTAAGCAAGGGGCAAACGGTGTTGATACGTAACTACACGGACCCTAATAGACCAAGCTGGTCTCCGACAAAAATTAAGGATAAAATAGGCTCTAGATCGTATAGTTGCATCATTTCACACGGCAACAGGCAGATAAAGAGGCACATAGATCAAATTCAAAGTTATGGTAATACGGGCAATGACATTGTTCCAGCTGGAATGGGGCCAACGAATAATAATAATGATGATAAAGACATGCCTTTGTCTGAATTGAATAAGTCGGATACAGCTCGGTCGATCGTTTCTCTTGACCACAAGACATCTTGTGGTGATTCAACTCCAAAAAGAACATTACGACCACGCCGTGATGGAAAAGTATTAAAAGATAAGTAGATAAAAAAAAGACAAAAATAGAAACATAGAGTTATAGTATACATATGTATACAAAATGTTACTTTAATTTTAAAAGAATTTAGACAAATAATTTTTCTATTAATGTATTGTTACGAATTGTCCTTTATAATTCGTTTTATTATTCAAGGGTTCGATATTTGTAAACTAAAACACCGTTACTTTTCGATTTAAAGCTTTATTTACACTCTATAACGTTTAAAATACAACTAACTACTGACTGTAAACCTTAATGTGTAGCCCTATTTATAGTTCTAATGTTTTATTCTAGTAATTTCCGATTGTTTTTATGTATTAGTTTTTACACAATTATACAACAACAATTTCATTTTTAATTATTAATTTTATATAATTTTCATCTACATTTTAAACCAACATGTATTTGTGTGTTTTATATACATTTTTCCCCTACATGTATATTTGTTTTTGTAATGATTTATTATTTTATAAACATACTTATTTGAGAATGTTCCTAATATATTTGTGTTTGTAATAATAGCAGCAAAACCTACTTTAAAAGACTGTAATGACGACTTTGCTTTGAATTATAATAATTATAAAAAAAAATATTAATTAAAAATATGAACTAAAATGTTAATGTTAAGAAAATGTAAGAGAAGAGAATTACAAAAACTTTAATTAAAAAGTTAATTATATATGAATCTGAAAATATTATAAGTTATTGATTACTTAATATGTTTTTAAGTAGTATTAAGCCAATTAAGGAGGAGCGTGTTGAATATTTGGTGTTTTCGCACTCAATGGCAACACTCATTATATTTATGTATAAACGTATCTTTAAATATGTACTCAGCAAAACCTACTTTAAAAGACTGTAATGACGATTTTGTTTTATAAAATTATTTCTTCGTAACAATATTAATAGTAAATATGAAAAATTTTAAAATAACAAATTCTTTGTAATATGTAATTGCAATATATAATTGAGTGTCTACTACTACCGTCACAACCCCATTTATAAATCAAAGTCAATTCCGTACAATTCAAGTTCTCTATGACCTCTTTTTGTAACTTTACAATTCTACATGCAGTGTGATCTACATGCAGTCCTGCAGAGGCACTTCTGTTATAACATCCGATACTTTTATTCCATTACTTGGGTAGCACTTTTGTTTAGCTTCCAAAATTCTATGATATGATGGGTATATGTCCGCGTTACGAATCTTAGCACCAGTACGCATCGCATTATAACTTGTTTTCGTATATTTCCCATCGATAAACAGATGTAGTGCTTCTTCATCTGTATATGGTACTGGTTCCTTCGATTGTGCATTAACAGTACATATTTTTAATTTTAGTTGCTCTTGTTGGAGATTCATTTATGGTTTTTAGAATCGCGGCAGCATCCCTCTTGTCAGATTTATAAAGACTAACGCCAGCAGCGAAAGCTAATTTCTCAGGTGAACATTCACTAACTAAAGCAGACACTTCCAAACGCTTTCCGTTTTCAGATTTACCTAAAAAATCTGATCAAGGTCTACAAAAATTTGACGTTGACGGTTGGAGCTTTATACTTCGGCAATCCACACATCACATAGTTCTCTCCGTGTTATGGGTATGTAATCTATTTATGTATATAAAAAGTTTACCGGTTAATAGTTGCAGCTAATTTTTTTCTCATCTAAAGTGGACATTACACAGATAAACAGGGCATAATTCATTTCACGGGAATCCATGGGAATCCTATTTAAAAGTTACTCTAAAAACCATAAAATGTTAAATATTTACTTCGCAAAATACATATTGTTATTGTTTAGGGTCAAACCTAAACACAAATTAAAACACGGTTCACTTTTTCTTTTCGTTTGTAAATTTAATTGTTTTATGTATTTATTATTCTTAATGTAATGTATGTATATGTAGGTTTTTAAAGATATTTTGTTAATTTAATATTCTATTTGTTTTATTTTACTTTGTTTCTTTTATCACTTATACCGCCGCGTTCTGTTCACTAACTAATAATAATCTTACTTTGCTTTAAACAAAAGTATAAAAAAAGGAGAAAGAATAGAAAACAAAAATAATAAATGAACCAGTGTTGTACACTGCAGCGTGTTTCTAAACATTCTGTCCCCTCGGAGTGATGTGTATATGAGTTCATCTTCTTTACGGGTCCAACAAAAGTGTAACCAAACCATTTGATTATATTAGATGCTGGATTGATGAGAGATACCTGAACGCTGGCAGTCGGCAGAAAAACGCTGGACCAAGAGAAGGTGTCGCTGGTATTTGTTTGGGTCATTTGAGTTTCAATTTTTTCATCCACTGATCGACGGTCTTTTGCAAGCCTTTTTGATTGTGTTGTGCTATGCAGGACAGTGTTGTGTCGTTTTGAGCATATATGACATCCAAATTCATTTTTGTTATTCTGCACTAAGTGGAAGTGGGCCAAGCAATTTATGCAACACTTTTGCATAAGAACAACACCGTATTTCTCGTCTGGACTGGCGTTAAGAAGTTTGAGCGTATGACTTTGGTTGTATGACGACTGGTGATGAGAAGAGCTGAGGGGAAGATTTGAAAGCATGACTGTAAATAAATATTGAGAATGTATTAATAAAGACGTGTTAATCGTTAATAATACTACAAATTTTTATTTTTTTTTTATGTCTTCGAAATTTCCATTTATATCTGCTACGTAGTTCAGCCAGATATTTATTTTGCAATCTTTGGTACAACAATTGATAGATGATTATGATGCATTTCCAGCTGTTGGCAAGGGTAAAATTTTCTTCTTTTATATCTTTTTCTGTTGAAAACGTTATGAAATTGGTGATAAGAAAGTGTCTAGGAGTCAAAGGGGTCAAATTAATAGGGTCATCGCTAGCAGGGCTTAAGGGTCTAGAATTGAAGCATATTTCAATGCAGGTCAGAATTGTACATCGTGCTTCGAATGTGAATTTCATTTTATGAAGTATTTTTTGTAGATGTGTCTTAAATGATTTTAAGCCTGTTTGACGGAAACGTGTAATGTGTTGGGTGTCAGGTGGCATAAACTTCCATTCGATGTTTATATGCTTCTGCTGTTGAAAAATATGTTGCTGTAGAGTTTTCAAAAATTCTAGACGATCTTTTTTGATGAGTTCTGCTGCTCTGACGAAATTTGTCCCATTGTCCAAATGGATACCAGCGGGGTATCTACGTCTTCCAATGAAGCGTGAGAATGCTGCTAAAAATGCTTGTGCTGTCAAATTATTTGCTGTTTTTAGAATTGTAAATAGTTTCATTCTGGATTTTATGGTGTGTTGTAGTATTTTTGAGGATGAGGGGTAAGTTGATTTTACCTCATCCGCTAATTTAAGGAGTTTTCTTATGGCTAAGAACGGTGTGTAATTGACTCCGAATGTTACGATAAGGAGCTAGTAATCCTCAATAGGATCATTTGATGTCTTACGAAACAATATTCGTCTGTAACTGGTTTGAGATGAGTCGATGAGTATTTGGCGACACATTTTGGTAATGTCCGCATTGAAAACATAACGGAAAAATCTCCACTTTGCTATCAGAAGAACAAGATCTTGCTGTAGAATGGGTCTTGGGTATAAAATGTCATTAAGACTATTCTTATTTGACGTCGGGCTGGAGGCGTTGAATACTACACGAAGCTTTACAGTGCGGCAGGTAATAATTTGGAGCCTTATTTATAACCAAGGGTGAGATTCTTTTCACATATCTTAACTTTAGATATTTAGGAATGACCTGACTGTTCTGTTGACCAATTTCAGGTTTTCTACTGAGCCTTCGCTCCACTCTTAAATATTGTACCATCTCAATGTGTTGGTAGGAGCCTATTTTCTCTTCTTTTTTGAAGGGTAGGGTAACAATATACCTCCCTGTGTCATTTTTGCGTGTTGTAGAATTGTTTTTACATTTTGTGTCCTCATCTGACCTCAAAATCTGTTTTGGGGCTTCCTCCACCTCCCAAAAACGTGTGAGGATTTGGTCATGGGACGTTGTATTTAGTAGTGAAATCGTTGTTTTTGACTGAGTCGCCTTTGAAATTGGTCCCCCCACAATCCAGCCAAATGCTGTTTTTTGTGTCAAAAGGGATCCAATTGACCGCATCGGTGTCTTCAGACAATATATGGATGGCCCTAAGTCAAGGCCTATTAGTAGGTCGATGGGTCGGCTTTTATAGAAGTGAGGGTCTGCTAGTTGCAATTTTGCAGCCTCATTGATAATTTCTGAATTTGATATTTGCGATGGCAAATTGGGTGGGAGAGTCTTGAGTACTGGTGCAAAGACTTCCAATTTAAAGTTAGGGTCTACGCGAGAACAAAGGTTAAACAAACACGCTTTGGTGGATGTTTCGGAAACTGTCTGATTTAAACCTGTTACATGTACTAAGTTGCGTTTAGTCGGTAAGTTTAATCGTTTTTGTAGTTTATGTGAGATAAATGTTGATTGTGATCCAGGGTCGATGATAGCTCTTGCCTGGTGTCGTAGACCTTTAACTTCTATTTGAACTACGGCGGTAAATAATAAAGTGTCTCTGTTTTGAAATTCTGTAGATGAGTCAGAATTTTGTTGTAGGGTTAAGGACGTGTAGTGAGGATTGAGTGAATTTGGAGTGGACTGTATATTTTTGGTTAAAGCTGCAGAACTCGTGGATGATTGCTCCTCTGTATTTACCTGTGTAAGGTTTGCAGATTGAGTCGCAGTTGATTTGTGTAGCAATGTATTGTGTTTTTGTTTACATATTCTACAACTGTATTTGCTGGGGCAGTCCTTTACTCTGTGGGCTGCTGACAGGCAGTTGTAGCATGAGTGTGTTGTTTTTACTAGGTGTACCCGATCACTGAAATTTTTTTTTTAAAATGAAGGGCAGGATCGTAATAGGTGCATTTGGTGACAATATTGGCATTTTTCTCTTGTTGCAGAGGGGTTCTTTTGAATTTTGCAGTCAACTTGTTTTGAAAAATTTTCCTGAAGCGAATTAATGGTATTTTTACCATAAACAGTTTTTGCGTATTCAGGACTGTTTTGAGTGGGTCTAGTTTTCGACATAATATTTTCAACTGAATCTAATGCTTTGAATTTGTGTGTCAAAAACTTATCAAATTCGACCCATGTGGGAATTTCAGCGCAATCTGCACGCGAATTTTCAAATTCCAGCAGTAGACTTCTGGGAAGATTTTGAGAACAAATAAATATTAGAAATGACTCCCATGTTGCTGTGTCGATGCCTAACATGTTTAGGGTCTGTCTAGAGTTATTTATAGTGCGCTGTAATTTTCTGATTGATGCACCTGAATTTGCCGATGCTTGAGGTAAATCTAAAATAATCTTATATTGTTCATTTACCTGCATCCATTTATTCTCATAACGGTCTATTAAATTTCTCCACGCTAAAATAAAACCGTCATTTGTTAGAGGTACATGAGCAATTACTTCCCTCGCTTCGCCGCCTGTTTTTTGGGTCAAATAAAATAATCTTTCTACATTACTTAAATTTGAGTTTCGTATATATATGGCTGTAAATGAATCTCGAAAACTGGGCCATAATTTATAATCCCCGAAAAATGTGTCTGTGTCACAGGGCGGGAGTCTTATTGACGAAGTTTCACTTTCCTGAAATATGGTTGATCGTTGTTCAATTTTTTCTACTGGTTTAGAAAGCGCATGAATTTCTGCATTAATGGATGAAAGACATACCTTATATGCTGACAAGGTTTTCTGATATCGTTCCCGAAGCTTATTCCGTTCGATTGGTTGGTCACCCTCCTTCTCTATATCTCTACATTCTTCATAAGACCTTTTTGCCTGGGTCCAGAGCGAATCTAACTCTACGCGAAGAATTTCCAGCGCATGAATATTGTCCTCTGCATAGCTGGCGGAATATGACTTTTCAAATTCAATTAAATCGTTTGTACAATTTACAAATTTTCTTAAAGACATTTTGAAAAATTAAATCTTTTACTTTGTAAATTTAGGGAGAGGTGTCGAAAAAAACTTTGGGTCAAGAACTGCCTGCTAGCGATTTAACAACAAGTAATTTTGAAAAAATATTAATGTATTCAAATCCTATTTTAGATTTAAGGTTACCCGCAAAAATTAATTTTTTGGCCCGTTGGTAACCCTTTTTCAATTTCTCCGTACACCAAGTATTTTTTTGTTATATTTTAATATGTGTGTCTCATTGCTATTTGTACATATAATATTTTTCTTGTACTTACTGTTGTTGTTGGGTCTTTTACTTGCTTGTTTAATGTATGAAGACCTTTCTGTTTTTTTTTTGTTACTGTCGCAAAAATATTTTTTAACTGCACTTTTAATATGTACTTTCTCTTAATTGCTGGGTCTGCTAATATTTTTATGTTTGTTGATATTCACTGCAGTCGCTGTTGTTTTGGTGGCGTTCGCTGCCGCTGATGATGGATCTGTTGACTTTTCTGCTGGTGTCGATGTATTTTTGTTGTTTGATATATTTCCAAGGTTACTTTTTATTTTATATGTTCACAAAATTTTATAACTGTTGTTTGTTTTTTGTTGGATCTTTTGTCTATTTATTTGTTGTTGACTGCAATTTTATTTTTTGTTAGATCTGTGTCTGTCTTTTTTGTATTAACTTTTTGTTGTATTTTAATAATTTTGTGTCTAGAACCTTTTTTGTTTGAATAACTAATGTTTTTTGTTGTTTGAGTGTGAGTCTTTTTTATGTAATTATCACAAATATTTTGTTTTTGTTCAAATTTTAAATCACTTTGTTTTTGTTTTTTTTGTTAAAACCTATCCGGTTCGAATGGACCATAATGTTTAGGGTCAAACCTAAACACAAATTAAAACACGGTTCACTTTTTCTTTTCGTTTGTAAATTTAATTGTTTTATGTATTTATTATTCTTAATGTAATGTATGTATATGTAGGTTTTTAAAGATATTTTGTTAATTTAATATTCTATTTGTTTTATTTTACTTTGTTTCTTTTATCACTTATACCGCCGCGTTCTGTTCACTAACTAATAATAATCTTACTTTGCTTTAAACAAAAGTATAAAAAAAGGAGAAAGAATAGAAAACAAAAATAATAAATGAACCAGTGTTGTACACTGCAGCGTGTTTCTAAACAGTTATTGTTTGATGTTACGAACAGTTCAAAAGTGATGCTGTGAATCGACTGGCCTCCTATAACAACAGGGACAATGCAATTTATTATTTTGGAAACATCATAACAAGGCAAATAAGAACAAAATAAAAAAACCTGATATATACTTATGTACAGTGGATACTTTTCTATCAAATACCAAACAAATTATGTGAATTTTGAAATATAAGAAATTGACTTTTTTCTAGCTAGATTTGCATCTTGAACCACTGTGTAGGGGTTGCCTACAAAGAGGAGTGCTATCATCTTTGATGTGGAGCCTAGTTTTTGACGAACTTCGCATGAAACTGTTTGAGGCGGGCATTGACTGCAGGGCTATGCAGATGACATTGTTTGAGGACACGCTCTGTGACATTATTCAGAGAGGCCTCAGAATAGTTTGTGGGTGGTGTCCATCAACGGGGCTGAGAATAAACCCGAGCAAACCCACAATAGAGCCATTTACTAGAAGGAGAAGCTTCCCTAAATGGAAGAACATTGAAATTTTGGGTCAGCAAATTCTACAAAACAAGGATGTTAAATATCTGGGAATAATACTGGATAGTAAATTAACGTGGAGGGCTCATATAGATAGCATTTCTAAGACGGCAAGACAGACCCTAATGGTGTCCAGAAGGCTTGCAGAAAAAACTTGGGGTGTAGACCGAGAATACTGTATTGGATGTATACCATGATGGCCAGACCAATTGTCACCTATGGGGCTATTGTCTGGGCGGAGAAAATGGGTGGGCATAAACCTGATTGTGCTAAATAAGGTACAGAGACTGACGTGATGATCATAACTGGGGCAATGAAAGCCAGTCCCACAATTGCACTGGAAGCTCTGTTTGATTTAAGAGCCCAATGCATATTGTAGTGGACAACAGGGCCATAGCGACTGCGATCAGGATAACAAGAGAGAGGTCAAATCGTCGACTTTATATTAGTAAAATTAAAAAATCAAACCAGAAAAATTATATAATTGTTCGACCTGTTTCCAAATTCTCCAAATAATAAGCAAATACTTTTTTCAAGCTCAAGGTCAAGTTTATTTTCAATTTAATAATCAATATTTCGATATCCTTCGGATATCATCTTCAGGATTTCTAAAAATACAATAATAAGTATAAATAGTTGAAAAATACACTGAAACTACTGTTCCAATAAGAATATCAGTATCAAAAACAATTATAAAAATACCGATCATATAACAATGTACAAAATGTAAAAAAACTCACAACATCAGTAATAAAAATAAAACAACAATTCCCTTAGGATAAAAATATAAACCAAAAAGAACTTACAAAAATTATATAAAAACAACAAAATTAAAATTAATATATGTATATGTGTTTTACTGCACTGACATTATCACATTACATATTATTCTAATTATTGCTAATATTTCCCCTGTTTATTATATATCTATAACTATAAGCACAATTTTAGGTGTCTGTTTTGTAGTTCTTTCTCCTCTCCTTTGGTGTATATATTATACTAGCTGAACCCGGTGTGCTTCGCTACCCCCTCGTTATAGAATAAGATTAACGGCGGTGACAGGTTCATAGTTATATGGTGACGTTAACAGTATTAAGAGCAATATACTACCAAATAAAAAAAATCCGCTGGAAGGAACAAATTTATACAGAGAACAAAACGTTTAAAACTTTCAAATAAAATTTTGCGTGAAAGGGGGCGTGGCGTAAGAAATGTTTATTAATACCTCACCTGGAGTATAATGTGTATACAATTTGAAGTAAATCTGTTAAAAACTATATGGCAGCAATTACATAATTTAAAAAAAGTGGGCGTAAAAGTGGGCGTGGTCGAAAAAAAAGTACCCTATTAATCATGTCAGAGTCCCAGTTAAATGCTGTGAAAATTTCAGGAAGATCGGTCTAGAGGTTTGGTCTCCTATAAGGTACAAACAAACAAACAAACAAATAAACAAACACACATTCAATTTTATATATTTAGATGTAACATCTCCAATGTAAACCGTTTTTTATATATCGCACCCTAAATACAAAAGGGGCACAACTCAAAATACTTAAATTTTCAGTACAGACATAAAACTGTTTATGTAAAAATGATTGTAATATTTAAAGAAAATATTGCTTCATTATGAAAAAATTTCAATATTGAATTTTATCAATATTATAAATATAATAAATTTCAATATTACAATCATTTTTACATAAACAGTTTTATGTCTGTCCTGAAAATTTAAGTATATTGAGTTGTGCCCCTTTTGTATTTAGAATGCGATATGTTTTCTCTCTGTAATATTTGCACCTTCTTCAAATCTGGTGTATGATTATTATCTGCACAGTGCTTCGCAAGTAAGTACTGTTTTTTGTGTACTTAATTTGTCTATATTTTTAAAATCCGATTTATGTCCTGCCATTCTAGTTTTAAGTTTATTTTTTGTTGTACCGACATATGTACATTCGATTACATTTGGTTTTACCATCTCCCAGACAATTTGTTCTATTTGTTACGTTATATTTATCCATTGTCTCCAGTTTTGATTTAGTGTCGGTAAAAAGTCGTCTGAGAGTATTATTTGATGCTTGAGCAATTTTAAATCTATTCTTGTTCAAAATATTCGTATTCCCCATTCTTTCCGAAAATCCAGGAACACATATCACCGATTTATACACTTTTTCAGTTTTCTCCTGCTCTACCAATCGTCCTTTATTTCCTCTAAATTTAGCTGTTAGTCTGTAAATGGTTTTCTAGGGAAGTAATTTTTCTTTAAAATTTCTATTACTTTCTGAATATTTTGTAAATGGAATATTTCATCGCTGATAGTAAGCACACGTTCAATAAAATTCATAGCAGTATTCATAATCATATAGAACATATGAGTCTGCCGCATGCTGTTGGCTTTTGATACCAATCAATTTTTAGTATCCCATTGTCTCTTGTAACCAGTGCATCAACGTAGGGCAATTATCCATCAATCTCGTCCTCCATGGTTAATTTTATATTTTTATTAAAACTATTTAATTTAGTCAGGATTCCAGGATTTGTTTTAGCGATTACAAAAAGGTCGTTTACATACTTTATTACTATATTAGGTTTTCCTCCAAATAGTCCAAACATGTTTTTAACAGTTCCTTCATAACAATGTCCGCAACAATAGTCGAAAGCGGCGAACCCATTGGTAATCCTCTGCATTGGGTACAACATTTGTCCTTATATTTAAAATATCTATTGTCCTTAACACAAAATTTTAAAATTTTTAGAAAGAGGTCTTGCGGTATGTTCGTATACCTTTCTTGCGAAGAAAACTTCTTGTCTGATGAACTGTTCTTAGTATGAACCGTTCTCGTTTTGATAGGCTTTTTCTGTTCATATGATCCTCTAACATTGATGTAAATTTTGTCCTTGCTGTCTCTTGCTCTTCCTTATCCTCTATAGTTAAGATACAGTCCTCTACGTCTGCTATCATCTTAAATAAGGGGAATTCTTTCTTTTCTGTTGGAATGGCAAATTTTTCACCCAGTGATACAAGTCACTGGGAAGCTTTAGGTATATCTACATTTATCTTATTAATAAACCAACCTTTATTCAATTTAATTTCAAGTTCATCATTTTCTTCATGTTTCAATCGTTCATATTTATTTTTGTGTCTTTGTTTTATTTTGTGACTAGCCTTTTTATATATAATATCTTCACTTTTCCAGAAAATATTTTGTTCGTCCGCTGTTAAACTTTCATTTATCACTTCTTTCTGCCTCTCAAATTGTAATTTTGTTTCTTTCAGGGTATCTTATTTCGCTTTAATCAAAATATTTAAATGAAATCAAAATGATTTCATGAAATTCTTATTGGTTTCAATGTATTTTTATCTGTTTATATTTATTATTGTATTTTTAGAAATCCTGAAGATGATATCCGAAGGATATCGAAATATTGATTATTAAATTGAAAATAAACTTGACCTTGAGCTTGAAAAAAATATTTGCTTATTATTTGGACACGAAGACAAGTTTAAAAGAGAATTGATGAAGAATTGCCCAACTATTCTCTCCGAGTGTGGAGTGTGTGTGTTTTGCCACATACAAATATATATTCCTGATGATGCTACGCAAGGAAGTAGCGAAATATCGTAAAATAAATAATATAAATGTTTATTCGACCTTAAGCTCAAATAATTTAACTAATAATTTGTCTCATAAAGATACTACCTCAGCTGCTCTAAACCAAAATTTCTTTTTATTTTATTAACGTGTTAACTTTGTCTCATAAAGTTATCTCTCGAACTCAGAAACAACACAGAAGGACAATTTGGACGATCCCATACCATAATAATTATAAGTATCATTATTTAATAAGTATGTTTAATAAAACTATTATATTTGAATTAAGAAAATATAATTGTATATAATTATTTTGGATATCTTTACCCTTTTAACCCCTTTTATTATACATGCATATTCACGGTATGTATAAATTTCTATTGGTGTACATTACATACACCAATACATGGCCCGTCTCACCGGTCAACCAGTGACCTATGGATCAATAAATTGTCCTCCTTCCCGGTCAAACATTCTCAAGTAAATTTCATATAAAAGAAAATAGGTACAAATAAAATATTGTTCTAAACGAAACAAAAATTTTGCAAAACAAAAATTGAAAATGGCGCAAAGTTAAATTTTAAAAACAAAAAGGAATAACTATAAATATAGATAAATAACTATATCTATTATATATAAATATATACTCATATAATTAGAAACGACTTAGCAGCACACATTTTTCTTAATATATTTTTAAAATTAAGTTCACAATACCAAAACTAAATACTGTCAATTGTAAAGTATTTAATCATTATTGAATTTATAATAAAAATATTTCCAGCTGAGATAACATTAACTTCAAACGAAATATAGCACTTTTATGTTGGTCTTATAATTAGAAACGACACAAATGTTTTCACTAAACTTAAAACTTTTTCCACAAAAGTAAACAAAAATTGACATATCCTCTAATAGGATATTCTCTTACATATTTTATTTTTGAAAATATTGGTTTATATTTGTCTTCTTTGTAAATTTTGTATTAAATGCTGATGTGTTTCCCTAAGTTTGCTGCATCATTTGGAACTCTAAGACTTTTTGTTTTTTGGACTGTTGTTCGTGTGATTCCTTTTTACAATTGCCTATAAGTATTCAATTGGGTTTAGATAAAAATTTTACTATGATAAGTATAAAATTTCAATATTTTTATACGAAATCCAGTATGTCAATAACTTAGAATTTTGAATTGAGTCGTTATCATGTTGAGAACGAGCATTTTCTCAAAAGAAATATTGTTCTATTACATTTTTTAAATTGTTTTTATATTGATGTTAATTAACTTTTCCCTTTATTCTAAGAATGGCTTTACACCACACCACGAAATTGCATCCCAAGTTATAATACACCACCACTGTTTTAACAAAGTAAGTCTTAAGGATTTTACTGAGGAACATCTTACGTAAGATTTTTCGTCAGGTGAAAACAATATATTCTTAAAGTCATTGCTTGTAAGAATTCTATTTCAGATAACATGCATCTTTGTTGGGCATTTTGCTTGCAAAACGTCAGTGCCACATGCGGTTTCTTTTATACAATACATTTACAAAAGCCAAAATGCTTATAAACGCATTGTTATTGTCCGTGTAAATATTTCTTCTCTCATTTGTTGCCCAGTTTCACCCCAATTTTGTGTGATTTCAGAAATTGGTTACCTTTACTGATGCTGCAAATAATCTTATCTTCTACTAGAGTTTTTCTAGCACTGGGTTTCTTGGCTGGGGTTGCAAACTTCTTTTGTTTAATGTTAGAAGTGAACTGCACCAAATTTCACTCTTTTTGGATTATGAAAACCTTTCTGCGATAGTCCACATTGACAGTATTTCCATTGGATACGCCTTGAAGAAGCCCTCCCTTATTTATGGAGTGCATCACTTGTTTTTTCCAGTCTTGAAAACTAAAACGTATTAAGGTTATTTAAATACGATCTACTGAATTTTAAATTTAGGACTCATAATAAAAAAAAGTTAATTAATTAAAGAAAACCTGAACGTTTCTAATTACGTGGCCAGCTAAAAACCAAGTACTTAGAAATTAGTCAAAATTTTTTTAAAGTGCAAGCTTTAAATTTAAAGTTTTTTTTCAGCGGCAATAATGTGGACTGTGGGCTGTTCGAATAGCGGTGCTTATAATTTTTAGTAATGGTTTTAAAAGAGGTTACACTTTGATTTCATTTTAATTAAACATCGTTTCTAATTATATGGCCACCACTGTATGTACAAATGTATGTACATAAATAAATCATACAGTCCACATAAAATCAAACCTGATATGTATGTACATATAATTGGAAGAAAATACATACTTTAATAAGAATATTAACATAATATGTACATATGTACAAACATACAATTACATGTATGTAAAAGAAAAAAATATATGTTATCCACTTTAATGTTAATTTGAGGAGAAGCAGAGAAGAAAGGTAACATCTAACTGTTCCGTAAATATATACATATAAAAAAAAAAATATCCAAAATTGTTTCATCCAAAAGTAAAGAATAAAATAAATTGTGCATGGTTGTCACATTTATGACTTTGAAAAGAAATAAGAATTTTTAAAAATTAGCAAGTGATAGAAATTAAAATCTCTCTCAAATATCATTCGTTACTACAATTATACTATACTACAATACATTATTAAAGGATAAAAGATGAAAGCAATACAATACAATACAATGTATACGGCGAAGGCCCATTAATACAGGTCATTGCATCTCTCAGGCTGATTTTATGTAAATATACCTGTAAACGTCAACGTTTGTTTACATTTCTTTCTTTTTTGTTTTTATTTGTATGTTTATATTTTCAATCAGTGTTGCCATATAGGCTATTTCTAACCAAAGTTGGCTACTTTTTTCTTACATTTTCTTTTTTTGTTTCTTTGTTTTTTTTTAATAATAATAAAAAATATTATGTGTATCTTTAATGGTGATACAGTTTTAACTAAACATTGTAATATTTTAGGTTCAAGCAGGATAATATTGTTAATAATTGTCCTATATAATTAATTTTGTATACAAGGGCTCTTTACTGCAAACTAAAAACACAGATACTTTTGGATTTTAAAGCTTTTATTTTTACTCTATATTCTTTCATATACAACTAAAAAGAGTAATGTGAAGCCTTATTTATAATACTTACAGTTTTTCTAGTAAGTTTTATTGTCTTATGCTTAGCATTTAACTAATTCCACAGCAATAATTAATTTTTTATAATTTTAAATTTTATATAATTTTAAAAGTACTTGATTTTCCGACATGTATTTTGTTATTGTAATAATTTTTGTATACAGCCTAAATGCTAGAAATAGTGAAAATACTAATTTAAGGGAATGCAATTATGATTTTGTTTTAAAAAATTATTTCTTCGTAACAATATGTTTTATAAAGGAGTCTTTCACTTTATCTTATAGTTTAAATCATAGAACGTATGTTGAAAATGAATTTTATATGTATAAAATTACCCGAAATTTAAATTTTTTGTTTTAATTTGGTGAATTTTCTTATCGCAATTGGGTTACTAAATTTTACGGACTTGGCAACACTGATTTTAGTTTCTTTTCCACCATTTTCTACAAAAAACGTTTTACGCTGGCTACAGACAAAGCAATTTGTTTCTGCAACACGTTTCACATTCCGGTTTCATGATTTGACACAAAAACTGAAACCAACAGTGAAATCATAAACGCAATCTCAGTTCTGTTATTTTATATTATTATAAAATAACATTCTCATAAAATTTACCCAGTGTTCATTCCTTCCGATCGCCATTTTGTTCTTTCTTAATTACATAGCACAAATAATGAAACAGCGATACAAACAATGCAACCAAAAAATATCAAAACATTTTAATGTTAATGAAACCTGTGCCTCGTTTCTGTATTACTCCACTCGAGAAATTACTCACATGTGTGTTGAAACAAAAAATCCCATCGTTTTTCGAATCGTCGTTAAAAAAGTGTTTCTGTATCTGCATGCGAAAACAATCAAAACAAACTCTTTTCCAACGGGAATATTTCCAGTTTAAATGTGTGAAACGAAAGCAAAACGTCAAAAAAAAACATTAATTGTGAAAAACAGTGTTGTCAGATTAGGGAATTTATCACCAAAATGGGGATTTTTTTTCTGAAATGGGGATAAAAAAATTCATTTGTGGATGGGGATTTAATTGTGGATAATCGACAAATGTTTGCCGGTTTTTACAATTTGGTTGCTTATTTAATTATATATTATAGATTTCTTTCATTTGGAACACACAGTGAAAGAATTTCCGATGAAAGTATGAATTTATAAGGATGACTTGTTTAAACCTCATACTTTTTAGTTTGGTTTATATTCTCATAAAACAAAAACATCTCTATACTATTATATTTCCCCAGAAACGAGGCACAGTTTTCACAAAGAAAGATACAGAAACACTTTTACTCACATTTTTCCAATAATAATTGGAAAATGGCATAAATGATAGATAGTACTCGCATTATTTTACATACAGAAACACGTATGTGAGAAACAGCACTTTTTGTGTCAATTCACATAATTTTTGTTTCAATTTTTTCGTTTCATGTGAGATATTACTCGAGTCGAGTAATACAGAAACGAGGCACTGGATTGCAACCCGAAGTGAAACACGAATTCAGACGACGCAATCTGTAATGAAATGCAATAGATTTCAGAAACACATTGCGTTGTCTGTAGCCAGCTTTATAATTTTGACAGTTACGTGTAGATCACACAACACAAAGTGCGTGTGGTTTTTTCTATAGTTGTATTGTTGTAGAGATGCAATGACCTGTATTAATGGGCCTTGTATTCGGCAATGTTTAATATACATATGCATACACTTATATGCTTTTTTATGAAAAATACGAGTACTATTTTGTGGCTTTTTTTTATTCAAAAAAGAACAAAAAGTTCATATATAATGGAATAATATTTTTTTTAATTTAATTTTATTTATTTTGATTTTTTTTAATTTTTTTTTTTTTTTATTAAGACCAATACTCAGGGGCAAACCCCTACTCATGTAGTGCATTGTATTGGAATGTGAAGATTGTTAATAGATGTTTGTATATTTTTTGCGCCTTTATTTGTTGATGAAACAAGTTGCTGTAAATTTGTCCACTCAAGAGCCAGTGTTATACCTTCACCCTCGAATGATCAAACATCAATTGCCTCATCTGTCGGTGGATGTTTTAATGTGAATGGTGAGCGTCTTCAGTAGATTAACTGTTATCTTCCCAGAAGGTGGCGCTGTACTCCTGATCATTGGTTTTTGGTGGAATGGATTAGAAATGTCAGGGGGCGGTTTCTTGCAGATCGTCTTGCTGGAGGGGGGGGGGGACCTCTTATTTTCTTTAATTTAATTTTTTAATTTAAATTGTAATTTTTAAAAATTTTTATTTTTATAATTTTGTCCTTCGCTGGGATCGAACCTGGGTCGTGTGAGTTTCTGTGCGAGCGCTCTACCACTATGCCCTTTTAAGTTTAATTTTTTTATTAAGTTTTGTTTAGCGCAAATGCATCTATTTTTTCTTTTTATAGTTTTGCCTTTTTCTTTATATAATTTTTTTTATTGGTTTGTTTACATTTTTCAAAATTAATTTTATTTTTTGTTGACGTTGACGCTGGATGACATACTAGCTCCCGCTAGCTTGTTAACTAATGTATGCGGCGATTGTCCAATCCCCTGGACTTTAAATTTGGGTTGTGCGTATGGCTTGAAACCCACCACGTAAAAACGTTCTTCAATGAAAGCAAAAACAATAGCCTCTAAACGGACCCCCTTTTATGTTGACGAACTTGGCAAACGTTTTAAGGACTATGATTTAAAGATATGCACCTGGAATGTGAGAACCCTTTATAGGGAAGGTGCCTCTATCCAATTGGCGGATGCTCTCACAAAATGCAGGGCTGACATCACCGCCATCCAGGAAATGCGATGGATAGGACAAGGTTGTACGAGGCAAGCAACATGTGACATCTACTACAGCTGCCATGACAAGAGACGCGAATTTGGCTGCGGATTCGTAGTAAGTAAGAGACTTCGCCATCTTGTCTCGGAGTTCACCCCTGTGAACGAAATAATTGCTACGATCCGAATAAAGGCAAAGTTTTATAATATCAGCCTTATTTGCGTGCACGCTCCGACGGAAAAGAAGGATGATGCGGTCAAAGATGCTTTCTACGCAAAGCTCGAGGACGTATACAATAGGTGTCCGGCACATGACGCCAAAATTTTCCTCGGCGATTTCAATGCGAAAGTTGGACGTGAAGGTATCTTTGGCCACACTGTCGGACAGTTCAGTCTTCATAATTCCACCTCATTGAACAGCATGAGACTGATCGATTTCGCCGCGGCGCGAAACATGGTAGTTTGTAGCACCAGGTTCCAGCATCTCGATATCCATATGGCCACCTGGCTCTCTCCTGATCGATCTACCAACAACCAGATCGATCACATTGTGATTGATGGAAGGCATGTATCCAGCATACTAGACGTGCGCACGTTTAGAGGTCCAAATTTCGACTCGGACCATTATCATGTCGCAGCCAAGATGCGACTGCGTATATGCGCGTCGAATACGACACGTTCTAGTGTGCAAGGGAAGCTGGACATCAAAAAGCTGCGATCACAAGAGACAGCCAGGTCGTTTTCCGATCGTCTTTCTAACGAGCTCAATTACATCCCATCCTCTCTCGAAAGTATTGGTGGACAGTGGTCTCACATGGCTCACTCTCTGCGCAGCGCTGCCGAAACAGTTCTTGGTTTTGAGCGTCCTCCCCGCAGAAACCAATGGTACGATGAAGAGTGCCGTGAGGCCACTGCAGCAAAGAACGCTGCCTATAGACGAACATTGCAGTCCACCACTACAAGAGCAACGGTGGAGGCGTATAGAGAAAAGAGCAGGGAAGAGAGACGCCTATTTAGAAAGAAGAAAAGAGAGCAAGAAAGGCGTGATCGTGAGGAAATCGAGATATGCAGGAGTAGAAATGATGCTCGAAATTTTTATAAAAAGATAAGGCGTCTTACTACTGGTTTAAAGCCCGGAGCAACCTTCTGCAGAGACGAACATGGTAACCTGGTTACAGATGCACAAGGAACACTAAGATTATGGAGACAGCACTTCTATAATCTATTGCAGGGCGATGGCGACACAAATTCCGCCTCTAGAGATGCTGTGCCGGACCCAATCATTAACGACGACGTCGAGATCCCGTCCCCCAGCCATGAAGAGGTCAAGGTTGCCATATGGCGACTGAAGAACAACAAAGCAGCTGGACCTAATGGTTTGCCAGCTGAACTCTTCAAGTATGGAGGCGATGAGTTGGTTGGTGATTGGACCTTATCAGTGCGGCTTCAGACCTGGTAAGTCCACCATTGACCAGATATTTACACTGCGCCAAATCCTGGAGAAGACCAATGAAAGTCAAGTCGACACACACCATCTTTTTGTCGACTATAAGGCAGCCTTCGATAGCCCAATAAGGGATCGCGTTTATGCCGCAATGTCTGAGCTCGGTATTCCTGCTAAGCTAATAAGGCTATGCAGAATGACGCTGAGCAAATCCTACAGCTCCGTCAAGGTAGGAAGAGACCTCTCCGAGCCTTTTAATACCGTGCGAGGTTTCAGACAAGGCGATCCCTTATCCTGCGACCTCTTTAACTTCGTCATGGAGAGCGTTTTGCGAAAGGCAGGTGTGCATCGTAATGGCACTATTTTTAATAAAAGTGTCCAGCTCCTTGCGTATGCCGACGACATAGACATCATTGGGCATACCAAGCGAGATGTCACCGCAGCCTTTAATGCTATTGAACGAGAGTCTGCAAAAATGGGTCTGGCAGTAAATGAGAGCAAGACGAAGTACATGTTGTCGACGAGTAGGGACGTTGATCGTATCGGCTCCCAGGTTACAGCCGGCAACTATACATTCGATGTGGTCAAGGAGTTCATCTACCTTGGCACCGCCATTACCAGCAAGAATGATGTCAGTCTGGAGATCAAGCGAAGAATTACACTGGCCAACAGGTGCTACTACGATCTCGGTAGGCAGATTAGTAACAGAAACCTCTCTCGTGCGACGAAGTTAACACTCTACAAGTCGCTTATTCTTCCGGTGCTTCTCTATGGTGCGGAAGCATGGACGCAGTCTTGTGCCGATGCAGCGGTCCTGGGAGTGTTTAAGAGAAAAATTCTTCGCAAGATCTTTGGTCCACTGAAGCAAGGCGATGAGTTTCGCATTAGGACCAACTATGAGCTCCTCGGCGACGTAGATGTTGTCCAGCGCATTAACTTCCAGCGGCTGCGCTGGCTCGGCCATGTTGTTCGGATGGAAGAATCTGCTCCAGCGAAAAAGGTTTTCGATGCGAAGGTCACTGGACGTCGGCGTAGAGGACGTCCATGTTTACGTTGGAAAGACCAGGTAGATGGAGCCCTGTCATCAATTGGTGTGACCAACTGGAGAAGGCGTGCGCTTAGCAGAGACGCCTGGAGACTAGTGTTGAGGCAGGCCGAAACCCGTTAACGGGTTGTTATGGCCAGCTAAGTAAGTAAGTAGGTAATGGTGAAACAAAATTACATAAAAAATTTATGGCCTAAAAATAGTTAAAGAAAAATTGTTCTCTTCCATTTTTGTGTAATTACACATAAACTGGCAACGCTGCACTTATTAAAAAGAAAAAACACAAGAAAAACGAATGCTGCGATTTTATGAAAAAGACGCGTACACCAAAAAGCGAAAAAAAATATGAAAGGAAATGTCAAATAATCAACTACAAAGACAAGAAACGAATGAGGGAATATAAAGAATCGCCGAGAACGGGCAAGTATGAGTGTATGTCCACACTCGGAGAGAAGAGTCGGGCAATTCTTCATCAATTCTCTTTTAAACTTGTCTTCGTGTCCACACTCGGAGATTTTAGTTGCCCAACTTTTTGTTGTTGTTCAGCAATTTTTGTGTTTTCTTTTGTTTGCTTTTTCTTACAATTTGACATTTTTGCCGTGTTGCCACAGAAATACTCACAAATTACACAAAATTTTATAGATTGCCCAAAATATATTTCATACATAGAATATAATGCTTTTTATTTTTGTAATTATTTTAATATATGAATAAATATTTGTGTATTTATAAATTTCCCTGTAAAAGACAAAGCCTTAAAGTTATTACTAGAGCTATTGGAACAGCCCAAACAATATCAAAGTATTTATAGTTTAATACTAGTGCTAATGAGGACTAGTACTTGAAGTAGTTCGGGAACACCGCTTAAATTTTGAAGAAGTTTATAAGATAAGACATATTTTATCCTAAAATTAAGGTATGTTAGATACAAAATAAGCTGCAAATAATGAAAATCGGTTGATATAAACAAAATATTTTCTTTTAATGTAATATCGTTATGCTACACAATTAAATTTTCTATCAATGAAAAATAAAAATGTTTCTCTTCCCTTGTCTTTTAACAGCTATATTATGTATTCACGTATTATGTGTCGATTAGACATTCAGCAGTTTAACGGTCATATACAAAATAACAAAGTAAATTTGCTGGCTTTATTTTCCATTTTAATTTTGAATTAAAATCTATTTTAATTTTTTTGCATACGGGCAGAAGAATTTACATTTCATTATGATTCTTAAAATTTAAAAAGCATGTTGTCCCCACTGAAAGGCAATTTACTTATAGTTTAATAAATTCCAAAAATGTTTGCTTTAGCTCACCAGTGCACATATTTTAAAATTGGTATAAATTTTGAAAAAGTCACCCTGAAAATATTCAAATGTTTTAATATTAATGCGTAAAGAATTTTTTTGTTTTTTTTTATTATTATTTATTCCTTTATATCATTAGCACATCAAACTAAAATTGTCTCAGCATTACTTAGTCATTATTGAGGAGAGCTGGTAAAATATTTACAGCTTTGAATTACACATGTACAATATATAATTGGGGTATTCAAACGGGGTCCTATCAAGTCATATTGTCATAATATCATACAATTTTAAAATAGTTTAAAAAATTTGTTGTTGGTCTTTGAATAAAAAAGTCATGAAGCAATAAGACTTTTCAACCAATGTTTACCATTTTGTCATAAATTGAAAAATAAAATTAAAAATAATATACCAAACTATGACGGGTTGTTTACAGCAATCATATTTTTTCGTTTTATTGTTTTATGATATATGACTTTAAAACGACCATTTGAATCCCCCAAATATTTTATTTTAAGATATTCATCTAAAGGTTTAATTCTATATATTTATATAATTTAAAAAAGAAAGGAAAGAAATAAAAGAAGTAAAAAAATAGTAATATATACACACAAAATTTAATTATTAATTTATAGGATATTGTATACGATTGCTGTAAATCATATGAAAAGAGTTTCTAAGTCTTGAAGCAAATATTCCTTATCCTTTTCTTGAAAATTTAAATTCGTTGAATATTTTTAATATCTTGAAGGAGATTATTAAATTCCATACTATCCATATATTCAATTCGTTGTTTCGTAGTTTCTATTCGTATCATAAGATTCATATTGTTTATGGTATTGAATATTCTTTGATTTCTATGAAATGAAATTGTATGGTGACCAATATTATGGGCTGCTTAAAAATATTAAGAATTGAATTAATTTATTATAAATAATTTAATTCAAATAATGATGAGACAAAGTTATATAAAAAATTTATAATCTCAAAATATTTAAAGAAAAAGTGTTCTCTTCCACTTTTGTGTAATTACACATAAACTGGCAACGCTGCACTTATTAAAAAGAAAAAACATAAGAAAAACGAACGCTGCGATTGTACGAAAAAGACGCGTACACTAAAAAGCGAAAAAAATATGAAAGGAAATGTCAAATAATCAACTACAAAGAAAAAAACGAATGAGGGAATATAAAGAATCGCCGAGAACGGGCAAGTATTTTTCTTCTTTTGTTCCCCTCACCGTAACTCTGTGTTTACACGTAGAGATTCTTATTTTTAAGATTTTGGTTTATTCTTCTTTGAACTATCTTCGGCGTTCAGACAATACAATTCTTATTTTTGACGTCACATATGTTATTTACAATTGTGTGTATGCATGTGTGCAATTACGAATGAGAGAGTAAAGCGTATTGCCAGTACAAGACAGAGTGTACTCGTTTCTTTACCCCTCGCCTCCTTCGCCATTAAACATGCAATCTTAAAAATAAGAATCTCTACGTGTAAACACAGAGTAAGTCTATGTCCACACTCGGCGAGAAGAGTCGGGAAATTCTTCATCAATTCTCTTTTAAACTTGTCTTCGTGTCCACACTCGGAGATTTTAGTTGCCCAACTTTTTGTTGTTGTTCAGCAATTTTTGTGTTTTCTTTTGTTTGCTTTTTCTTACAATTTGACATTTATGCCACACAAATTACACAAAATTTTATAGATTGCCCAAAATATATTTCATACATAGAATATAATGCTTTTTATTTTTGTAATTATTTTAATATATGAATAAATATTTGTGTATTTACAAATTTCCCTGTAGAAGACAAAGCTTTAAAGTTATTACTAGAGCTATTGGAACAGCCCAAACAATATTAAAGTATTTATAGTTGAATACTAGTGCTAATGAGAACTAGTACTTGAAGTAGTTCGGGAGCACCGCTTAAATTTTGAAGAAGTTTATAAGATAAGACATATTTTATCCTAAAATTAAGGTATGTTAGATACAAAATAAGCTGCAAATAATGAAAATCGGTTGATATAAACAAAATATTTGCTTTTAATGTAATATCGTTATGCTACACAATTAAATTTTCTATCAATGAAAAATAAAAATGTTTCTCTTCCCTTGTCTTTTAACAGCTATATTATGTATTCACGTATTATGTGTCGATTAGACATTCAGCAGTTTAACGGTCATATACAAAATAACAAAGTAAATTTGCTGGCTTTATTTTCCATTTTAATTTTGAATTAAAATCTATTTTAATTTTTTTGCATACGGGCAGAAGAATTTACATTTCATTATGATTCTTAAAATTTAAAAAGCATGTTGTCCCCACTGAAAGGCAATTTACTTATAGTTTAATAAATTCCAAAAATGTTTGCTTTAGCTCACCAGTGCACATATTTTAAAATTGGTATAAATTTTGAAAAAGTCACCCTGAAAATATTCAAATGTTTTAATATTAATGCGTAAAGAATTTTTTTGTTTTTTTTTTATTATTATTTATTCCTTTATACCATTAGCATATCAAATTAAGATTGTGTCAGCATCACTTAGTCATTATTGAGGAGAGCTAGTAAAATATTTACAGCTTTGAATTACACATGTACAATATATAATTGGGGTATTCAAACGGGGTCCTATCAAGTCATATTGTCATAATATCATACAATTTTAAAATAGTTTAAAAAATTTGTTGTTGGTCTTTGAATAAAAAAGTCATAAAACAATAAGACTTTTCAACCAATGTTTACCATTTTGTCATAAATTGAAAAATAAAAAAATTAAATTAAAAATAATATACCAAACTATGACGGGTTGTTTACAGCAATCATATTTTTTCGTTATATTGATTTTTGATATATGACTTTAAAACGACCAGTTGAATCCCCCAAATATTTAATTTTAAGATATTCATCTAAAGGTTTAATTCTATATAAGTATTTATATAATTTAAAAAAGAAAGGAAAGAAATAAAAGAAGTAAAAAAATAGTAATATATACACACAAAATTTAATTATTAATTTATAGGATATTGTATACGATTGCTGTAAATCATATGAAAAGAGTTTCTAAGTCTTGAAGCAAATATTCCTTATCCTTTTCTTGAAAATTGAAATTCGTTGTATATTTTTAATATCTTGAAGGAGATTATTAAATTCCATACTATCCATATATTCAATTCGTTGTTTCTAACCGACATCTTGCTATCATAAGGTTCAAATTGTTTCTGGTATTGAATAATGTTTGATTTCTATGAAATGTAATTGTATGGTGACCAATATTATGGGTAGCTTAAAAACATGAATAATTGAATTAATTTATTATAAATAATTTAATTGAAGTAATGGTGAGACAAAATTATATAGAAAATGTATGGTCTAAAAATATTTAAAGAAAAAGTGTTCTCTTCCATTTTTGTGTAATTACACATAAACTGGCAACGCTGCACTTATTAAAAAGAAAAAAACATAAGAAAAACGAACGCTGCGATTGTACGAAAGAGATGTGTACACCAAAAAGCGAAAAAAAATATGAAAGGAAATGTCAAATAATCAACTACAAAGAAAAAAACGAATGAGGGAATATAAAGAATCGCCGAGAACGGGCAAGTATTTTTCTTCTTTTATTCCCCTCACCGTAAGTCTATGGCCACACTCGGCGAGGCGAGTCGGCAATTTTTGTAGTTTGTTGACGATTACGGTGAGGGGAATAAAAGAAGAAAAATACTTGCCCGTTCTCGGCGATTCTTTATATTCCCTCATTCGTTTTTTGTCTTTGTAGTTGATTATTTGACATTTCCTTTCATATTTTTTTTTTGGCTTTTTGGTGTACGCGTCTTTTTCATACAATCGCAGCGTTCGTTTTTCTTGTGTTTTTTCTTTTTAATAAGTGCAGCGTTGCCAGTTTATGTGTAATTACACAAAAATGGAAGAGAACACTTTTTCTTTAAATATTTTTAGACCATACATTTTCTATATAATTTTGTCTCACCATTACTTCAATTAAATTATTTATAATAAATTAATTCAATTATTCATGTTTTTAAGCAACCCGTAATATTGGTCACCATACAATTACATTTCATAGAAATCAAACATTATTCAATACCAGAAACAATATGAACCTTATGATAGCAAGATGTCGGTTAGAAACTACGAAACAACGAATTGAATATATGGATAGTATGGAATTTAATAATCTCCTTCAAGATATTAAAAATATACAACGAATTTAAATTTTCAAGAAAAGGATAAGGAATATTTGCTTCAAGACTTAGAAACTCTTTTCATATGATTTACAGCAATCGTATACAATATCCTATAAATTAATAATTAAATTTTGTGTGTATATATTAAGCTGGCTACAGACAACGCAATGTGTTTCTGAAATCTGTTGCATTTCAATACAGATTGCGTCGTCTGAATTCGTGCTTCGTGTTTCACTTCGGGTTGCAATCCAGGTTTCATTAGCATCAAAATGTTTTGATATTTTTTGGTTGCATTGAAACAGATTGCATTGTTTGTATCGCTGTTTCATTATATTATGTGTTTAGTACATTAACAACAAGCAAGCTGTAAACATCTATGTAATTAAGAAAGAACAAAATGATAATCGAAAGAAATGAACACTGAGTAAATTTTATTAACTTATACAAAAGTTTACCTGAATTATGGGATGTGAAAAGTGATAAATAGGGCAACCAAAAATATGCATTAGCATCTTTTTTTTCTGAATATTATTGACAAAACAACCAAAATATTATTTCATTTTAGGAAAACCTACGACGTTTAACCCCTATTTGTTACCGCATATTTTTGCATATTTCGTCATAAATGCATTCTTTTGCATTTTTCAAATATTTTCATATTTGTATGGCATATTTTACAAATTTTTACATATGTTAGAAGAATTTATGTGTATTACCAAATTTTACTTTTTCAAAATAATGACCATATACTGACATATAACTTAAGTATATATAATCTATGAAATAATATCGGTACTCATGAAAACTCCTTTTTAAACTATTGCTCAATAGTTAATGTCAATTTGATGAAAACGTCAATGCAAAAAACAAATTAAATACAAAGCATAGAAATTTTACATACATTTATTGCATAATAATGAATTCTGAATTAAAAGTTACGATTTTTTCAACGTTGTTCCTATTGGGAAAAAATGTCCATAATTGCATGGCATAAAAAAAAACTTCAATTAAAAGTTTATTTTTAAATTAATAAAATTTTCATAAGAATATGCAGAAAATCTCGCAAATGAGCGTTATGTAAATATAAAGGAAATTTATTTTATCTGGTTGGTGGCTAATTGTTACTCTTCATGTTTTAAAATGTTTGAAAAAAAAAATATACGTAATTTTATGTTTATTTATATTTATGTATTAAGAGTTTTTTGAGCATATTTTTAACGCTTAAAACTTTTTTTTTGCATATTTTAGGCGCTTAAAACTAATTTTAGAGAGCATATTTTTTTTAGTTGCCCTAGTAATACATATAAAAATAAAATTATAAGAGTAGCAGCATTTGAAAAATTATTAATTGAATATAAAAATATTGATATAAACGCAAGCATTGAAAAAGTTAAAAACGGGATAAGGGACATGCGAATATCATATAGAAGAGAATTAAAGAAAAAGTGACAAGGTGAAAAAGTGGAGCACTTCGTCAATAAAAACACTTGCTGCTAATTTAATTACTTCACGATTCATTTTCGCATCCGCTGTTCCGCGCGATGATAATGTTATAATATAATATAACAGAACTGAGATTGCGTTTATGGTTTCACTGTTGGTTTCAGTGTTTGTTTTGAAACATGAAACCTGAATGTGAAACGTGTTGCAGAAACAGATTGCGTTGTCTGTAGCCAGCATTACTATTTTTTTACTTCTTTTATTTCTTTCCTTTCTTTTTTAAATTATATAAATATATAGAATTAAACCTTTAGATGAATATCTTAAAATAAAATATTTGGGGGATTCAAATGGTCGTTTTAAAGTCATATATCATAAAACAATAAAACGAAAAAATATGATTGCTGTAAACAACCCGTCATAGTTTGGTATATTATTTTTAATTTTATTTTTCAATTTATGACAAAATGGTAAACATTGGTTGAAAAGTCTTATTGTTTCATGACTTTTTTATTCAAAGACCAACAACAAATTTTTTAAACTATTTTAAAATTGTATGATATTATGACAATATGACTTGATAGGACCCCGTTTGAATACCCCAATTATATATTGTACATGTGTAATTCAAAGCTGTAAATATTTTACCAGCTCTCCTCAATAATGACTAAGTAATGCTGAGACAATTTTAGTTTGATGTGCTAATGATATAAAGGAATAAATAATAATAAAAAAAAACAAAAAAATTCTTTACGCATTAATATTAAAACATTTGAATATTTTCAGGGTGACTTTTTCAAAATTTATACCAATTTTAAAATATGTGCACTGGTGAGCTAAAGCAAACATTTTTGGAATTTATTAAACTATAAGTAAATTGCCTTTCAGTGGGGACAACATGCTTTTTAAATTTTAAGAATCATAATGAAATGTAAATTCTTCTGCCCGTATGCAAAAAAATTAAAATAGATTTTAATTCAAAATTAAAATGGAAAATAAAGCCAGCAAATTTACTTTGTTATTTTGTATATGACCGTTAAACTGCTGAATGTCTAATCGACACATAATACGTGAATACATAATATAGCTGTTAAAAGACAAGGGAAGAGAAACATTTTTATTTTTCATTGATAGAAAATTTAATTGTGTAGCATAACGATATTACATTAAAAGAAAATATTTTGTTTATATCAACCGATTTTCATTATTTGCAGCTTATTTTGTATCTAACATACCTTAATTTTAGGATAAAATATGTCTTATCTTATAAACTTCTTCAAAATTTAAGCGGTGCTCCCGAACTACTTCAAGTACTAGTCCTCATTAGCACTAGTATTCAACTATAAATACTTTAATATTGTTTGGGCTGTTCCAATAGCTCTAGTAATAACTTTAAGGCTTTGTCTTCTACAGGGAAATTTATAAATACACAAATATTTATTCATATATTAAAATAATTACAAAAATAAAAAGCATTATATTCTATGTATGAAATATATTTTGGGTAATCTATAAAATTTTGTGTAATTTGTGAGTATTTCCGTGGCAACACGGCATAAATGTCAAATTGTAAGAAAAAGCAAACAAAAGAAAACACAAAAATTGCTGAACAACAACAAAAAGTTGGGCAACTAAAATCTCCGAGTGTGGACACGAAGACAAGTTTAAAAGAGAATTGATGAAGAATTGCCCGACTCTTCTCGCCAAGTGTGGACATAGACTAATCGTCTACAAACTACAAAAGTTGCCGACTCGCCTCGCCGAGTGTGGACATAGACTAATCGTCTACAAAGTACAAAAGTTGCCGACTCGCCTCGCCAAGTGTGGACATACACTAATCAATACGCCATGGATGTGCTCTTGTTTATAGTCCACTATCAAAAAAAAAAACAATCGATACTCGACTACGCATAAACTATCGATAGTGTTATGGAGTGTTTTCCACCTCTAGAAGAAATATACTAATAATCTTCACAATTGTAAAAACCTTAATTTTTATTCTAATATTAACTTAAGTAGAATTTAAGAGAATTTTTTGGATACAAAAAGGGAGTTTTAGAGATACATTTATGCTTGCTATATAAAGCTAAAAAATATATATGTATATATACATATGTGTATATTTTTTGTGAATTAAAGAGATATTCCATGATCTTTCACTATCATTTTGATTAGAAAAATCAATGCTGTTGTTTCATTCATCATAAATATTTTCGGTTCCAGTGATGTTTTTTATGTGTAGAGAGTGGAATCTTATTTAAATGCCACACTTTGAGGTTTTAGCCATTTATAAGTCACTTTGTCATGAATTTAGGTATAACACAATCTACTACTATTGATACCAAAAGTAATACTACTGCTTCACTGATAAAAAATATTACCGACGCCGAAAGCAAAGCCCAAGACGCAATAAGTAGAAAGGAACAGACCTCAAGTAAAATCGTTTTAGACTCGTGTGAGAAAATTCGAAATTGTTCCAATACAAAAGAGCTGTCAAAACCCTTCATTACCCCACAAAATTGCTTTGAAATATTAACATCGATACAAAACAAAATTGCTCCTAATAATGTTTTGTCTACAACATCCTCATTAAATTTTCCGTCGTCATACACTTCAAATGCACCATCGCTAAGTAGTGCTGATCGGAATTTACAATCAATGTAAGTATTTCAAATGAAAAATTTATTTTGTTTAATTAAAGTAAAATCAAATTTTTCTACACCAAATTACTGAAATGTATTGGTTAAGTGATTCTAGGATCGGTATAGCCCAGTAGTTGACATTTTTCTTTTTTAAACTCAGCTACGAAAATCGTTAATCTTAATCGCGTTTTTGACAGTATGTACAGTATGTCAATAATGAGTTTGCACATTAAAAATAACCAGCATATATCGCAATCTTTTGTAATTTAACGGTACTTTTATTACCAATAATTTATTTTTTTATATGTACATATACCAAATTTATGGTAGTCGCCGTGGTCTCGTGATTAGTGTGTTGGCTTACTAAGACATGGGCCCTGGGTTCGACTCCAGGCTCTGACATCTTCAAAAAAAGAAATATAAAAAAAAATATTTCTTTCTGCGACTACCTCTCAGCAGTCTTCTGGCAAAAGCTCTGAGAGTAACTAATTGCCATGAACAAGCTTCTCAAGTCTGTCGTTCGGAGTCGACATTAAACTGTAGGTCCCGGTACTCATGGATAAAAGTTGACACACACAACATGAGTGCTGCGAGAAGCTAGGCCGTAATCCTGACACAGGGTTGTAAAGGCCAGTTATGTATGTATGTATGTAATTAATTAATTGATAATAATTTTAAGAATTGGTCTTAGACATAGTTCCACTGGACGGTAAAAAAGTGGGTCTATCAAGTCAGTTGAACATGTACAATAACAGGTGAAGATACTGGACAAGCCAGATCGAGTCTGTCTGGAAGCCCCCTGTCATTAAATCGCAGGCGCGCGCTTAGCAGAGACGCCTGGAGACTAGTGTTAAGGCAGGCCGAAACCCGTTAACGGGTTGTTATGGCCAGCTAAGTAAGTAAGTAAGTAAGTAAAAATAATGACACGAATGTGGACGAATAATAACTATATATCCATTTAAAATATAAATATGCTAATTTTTTTGGCATTTCCAATATAAACAACTAAATCTAAAACACTTCCACACACAATTTGATGCACAAGTGTTAACGAAGTATTTGCAAAATAACCTGAACTTGATGGCTCCGTTGAAAAATTGTTAATTTTTGCAATAATTTTAAAAATAAATAAAATTTTCAACGGGAAAGTTTTCACTTTTTTTAGCCTTTTTTGCACATAAATTTTAATAAAGTTTGACTTTGAAGTTTCACTACAAAAACACCAGAGCACTTTTAACATTTATTTAAACGACAAGTGATGTAGAATTTTATATACTCTAACCGGGTACAAAAAGTTTTGACGATACTTAATTTTTTTTTTTAATTAATCCAAGAAAACCCTGTGTGCGTTGGTTAAAGCCCTTATGACACTACATTTTTTTGTATTGAATTGTTATAGAATTGAAAGAAAGAAACAACAAATGCTAGAAAGAGTGGAATATAAAAAATGTAAAAATATTTTTTTTGTTTCGTCAGAAACGCTTTTAATTAGATCAAATTTAACTGCAATGAATATTTTTTGGTAATTAAAGAAGAAATGATGTCCGTGAAGGAATAGTAGACTAGCCAAACTGAACAATTGTTTTCGACTCCATTCCAAAATATAACAATAAAATCGTTACCGGAATTCGATGGAAACCACGAGTGTTACGTATCCTGGAGACAGATGGCGCAAACTGCTTACAAATTAAAAAAAAATGGAAGTAGCTCTAGGCATTATCAGGTAGTGGCTATCATGAGAAATAAGAACAAAAGTATTTACAAAGCAATACATTTCTGTTTTTAAAAAACGAAATTAGTTTATAACTATTTGAATATAAGTATTTGTATTTTTGCTTACCACTTTTGGGAAAAAGTCTCCTGACGAGACTCTTAAGCAGAGACGAAATGGCCATAGAGACATGCTTATCCCCAAAGCAATACATTTCATATATTATGTACAGTATGTCAATAATGAGTTTGCACATTAAAAATAACTAGCATATATCACAATCTTTTATAATTTAACGGTACTTTTATTACCAATAATTAATTTTGTTTTATATGTATACCAAATTTATAGGTGTTTACAGGGATTGTGTAGAAAAAAAAAATTGGATTCAGTTTAAAACAAGAAAGAAATACAACAAAAACAAATTTTTACCTCATTTTACACTGTCAAGAAACTCTGCACAAAAATGATTTTTTTATTTTGGCTTTAGTAAAAACATTTAAAATTTAGTTTTAGACTATATTTAAACACTTTCTATGGAAAGCCTTAGCATCTATAGCATACTATAACGATTTTTCATTTAATCTATTCATTTCTTTAGGTCATAATTCTTTGGTATTTTCTGCTACTCTTCTAATACTGCTTTTTTAAGTGAAATCATATCTTTTCTGTCGTTTAGTGACTCGTTTTTTTAAAACACCATAGAATCTCAATATATTGAGATCGGGACTTTGAGAGCCGGTGTATCGATGACGTATCCGCAGTTATATAACAGCCACATGTGTACCAAGTGTAACTTATTTTTTGCGTCATAATCTTGTTAAAACATAAGTTTTGGTTTGTGGCACCTTTAAGTCCACATTTCTGCGAAATACTAAATAAATGGGACCGCATAATGTCCAAATATTGATGCCCATTTATTGTTGAGTCTATAACAGGAAGATCACCCACTCCTTGACTTGAGATACAGCCACATATCATTGTTGACATTTTTCAAATTTTACGGTTGAATTATGTTTTGCTGTTTTAGAGTTGCTAAGGCTTGCGCCACACCCTAGATGGTCCATGATTGTAGTACAACGTCATTGTCGTTTCGTCATAACACACACATTGTTCCAATAATCATTTTTCTGTGAAGCGTTAAGAATAACGAATGAAAATCACTTTTCTATATTTGCTGTTGACAGTAGTGGTTTTTTCCTCGCTGAATATTTATTTTTTATCGTAGTCTGACGAAGTGTCTCGTGACGAACAATAACACAAAGCTCCTCCTTTAACTCTGCCGCTAGTGGTCTAGCCGAAATTCAGGAATTTTGAACCACTTTTCTTATAATAAAACGCTCGGCACCTTTGCTTATTATATTTTTTTCGCCCACCTGCTGACATTAATTCCAATATATTCTCTTTTTCGACTCGATTTATAATGTTGTAAATTGTCCTCAGTGAAACTAAAAACATTGCCGACAACTCAACTGCACTCTTTCCCAGTTGACGATTATAATAAAGCGATGAAATAGTACTATAAGATAATTTTCTTCCCATCATTTTTAAAATTTCAAATATTGTAAATATAAGAGGTGTGTGGAACAAAAATACAGTGCAAATTAATTTAAAAAGTGATTGTTATAAACAATTTACTTAAATTATAACGGTAAATTACCGTTTAGTTGTAAAAACTACAAGTTATTAACTCCCAATTAACATCAAATGAAAGAAATAATTTTTGTGCAAAGAGTTTTTTGACAGTGTAAAATGAGGGAAAAATTTGTTTTTGTTGTATTTTTTTCTTGTTTTAAACTGATTCCAAGATTTTTTTCTACAAAATAACTGTAAACACCTATAAATTTGGTATACATATAAAAAAATAAATATTTGGCAATGAAAGTACCTTTAAATTACGAATGAATGTAAATAAATGCTGGTTATTTTTAATGTGCAAACTCATTATTGACAGACTGTATGTACCTTTTTTCGTGAACGTCTCAATAGGTAAAGGTAGAATTATCCAAGCGTTGTAACGTTAATTTTTAGTACACATATTAAAATCAATGTAAATGCTAACCGAATTTTATTCAATACTATTCTAAATTTGTGACCACCAGCTTGAAACAATTTTGAACATTTCCAAAAATTAAAAACAAATGTCTAAAGAATTGCCAGGCAGACAAAATAACTAGTATGTGATTAGAAGTATGTATACTAGTTGCTTTTTACTTCAGACTTGTTGCCTATCTGTCCTTTTTTCATACATCCTATCAATATAATCATTAGGTTGTCAAAGGAGCCCAACTAGTTCAATTCTGCATAGTTACGTACTAGTACTATACTAGTAATTATTAACTAGAGCATGTGCTATATACGTAAAGATTAGTCTTTCAACTAGTATTTTTAAGACAGCTTCGTACTAGGTGCGTAATTTACTAATATTTACCATTCCGTTCTAAACAACAGGGTATATTTCTATTCTCATAAAAAGAAAAAAAAACAACTTATTATTAAGAAAGGGATCATTGATAACAGAGCGCAACAGTAGTAAAATTTCAGTCTCTTTTTATTTTTGTCCCTTTTGCCACAGTTCTTTTCAACTAGTAACATGATTATCTCAAAACGTTACTAGCTGTAATTTTAGCTGCAGGGTTAATACATTTTCTCTTTATAGGAAAGTAGAATTATAATTTAATAACGGAACAAAAAAATGTTATTTTTTGTAACAGGAATAGCTATCAATAATTTAATTTGTTTGTAATTTTTACATATATTTTAATTGGAGGATTTTATAGGTCACATTTCCTTGCAACTGAACTCCGTTGAATTGAATTAAAATATATTTTAATTTATCTCTATGCATGCTTATACTTACGTAGGTATCTCTTAAATATTTTATTATCAAACTAGCTTAAACCTGGCGTGCTTTGCTACCCCTACCAGTATCATTTGCCCACATTTTTCGATTGATGACTTTTAGTGACTACGCAGTAATTCAGACCAAATTCAAAAACTGTTAATGATTTCAAGATATACTGAACTCAAAAGTTAGCTTGTCTGGAAGCTAACACGTCTACTTGTCCGCCCCTTTTTATACTGAAAATTTTTAATGACTACGAAATCAATCACACCAAATTCAGAAACTTTAGCTTCAACACGTTTAAAGAAACGTATGTATTAAGTAATCAATTTTTAACTTGTATGGGAGATGTCACGCTCACTTGTCCAATTTCGTCAAATTTTTAACTGATGATTTGCCTTGCTCATGAAGTCATTTAGACCTAATTTCGAAACTTTAGCTTTAACCGTTCTGAAGATGTACAAAAATCAGTATTTAGAGATTAAAGG